>JANRGW010053266.1:58192-117813 GCA_024733675.1 Psilopsiagon aymara
CCACAGCTTCTCTGGGCACCCTGTGCCAGCGCCTCAGCACCCTCACAGGGAAGAGCTTCTGCCTTATATCCAACCTGGAATAACAAAGTTAATGTGGTAAGGGGAGAGTTGAAATGACCGGATTTAAGACTTGCCGCTTTGCAGTCAGTGATAAGGCAGCAAAACCTTCTATTTTTAGGCAGCCTGGATAAAGTTGCAGAGGTAATTCAAATGATGACACATTTGCAGTTCTGTCCTGTTTGTAGGAAGCGGACCTGGAAGGTCTCATTGAGAGGAAGCTGTGATTTCCTGAGCAACAGAGGTGGCTTTTCCCCCACTAGTGATTTCAGAGCAGGGACTGAATTCTCTCAATTGATTTGATCATTGCTTTTTGTCCCTTTTGTAGCGCTAACATGGAAATGACAGAGAAAAGGAGTCCAACTGACACACCCAAGCACGGGGTGCTAAAGTTGGTAGTACCAAGTATCATTATCAACCGTAATTGACAAATAATACCCCTCATAAATACTGCCAGTCTTTTCAATTAGTTTTCATCTCAAATCCAGGATGCAAAATGATGGCCTGTCAAGTGACAATGGATGACAAAAATTAATAAATCGTCTTCTAAATAGTATGGACACTTAAGAAAAATTGGGCAGCCAATTTAGCACAGCATGAACCGGGGGGAACCTTTTGTACTGTTGCTGTGCCACTAATGTTGTCTGGGTCTTTATTAATGGTGCTTCGCTGCTGCTGACAGTTTTGTTGCTACTGGCAACTTTCTTCATTAAAATTAAAGCCAGCGTCAAATCCCATTAGCTGCACTCTGGGTACCTTGCATTTTTATGTCTGTATTTTTGTATTTCTCTTTGCAAACACATTGGTTTAGCTATAGAAAGTTGGAAAACGTGGTTAAAAATTAGCCTTTCGTCTTGGCAGCGGCCAATTGCTTAACTAAATAATGGATTCTGATTTTTTGAGGGAGATTGTCTGCACTGTGTTAGAACATGGCCAGTCTACAGCCAAGGAACTGCACAGAGAAATCCATAAATGATCTTTATGAATTACCTGTTCGGAACACTGTGTTCTTCTGCATTGCCTGCAAGCTAACTGCTTCTCACATACTCTCTCATAAAGCACTAATAGCTTCTGGAGGGGAGCAGCTCACTTGTGTGGTGTTCTTCTGTTGCCAATTCAACTAAAATATTGATGATGTTACATATGTGCTTAAAATGGAGTGATCAACATGTGAGAAAGACTGCTCTTACAGGGAAAATAGGTGGTGTGTCTCTTTACTTTTGGAAGAGCAAGTATCTTTGTTTCTGGGAACATCTTTTGGCTTTCTGCTTTAAAAGGTCCTGGATTGACTCCTTCAGATGTAAGTCTTCATTCATAGAAATACATACAAATACACACATACATCTCTCCTCTGGCAGGTTAAAGCTGTTCCCCCTTGCCCTGTCCCTACAGGCCCTTGTCCAGAGCCCCTCTCCAGGTTTCTTGCGGCCCCTTTAGGCGATGGAAGATTCTATAAGGCTCCTCCTGAGCCTGAGTGCTGGATAGCAGCCCTTGCTAGCCCTGCTCTCGCTACTGACTCTTCTAAAATATTACAATCCGGAGTGACCAGTGCATTAAATTACCTGAGGTATATCAAAGCAATTCCATATTCTGTATTACGGATCAGGCACGCAGAGCTCACCCTAAATTTAAGGCTTCACCTGGAAAAATCTGGTGCTACAAAAAGGCCCAAGCAGAGCAGTGCCTAGCCATGTGCTTTTACGAATGGGATACAGTTTTGTGGAGCATCACGCTTTGCTGCAACTTTTACATAATAGCAGTTCCTAGGGGTGGATATTTCCAAGGGAATTTGGTCACTGTCACCTTTGTTACAACATCTTGTATTGTTTATACTCCTCTGGCTTGCAGGCCAGACCAGCCTTGCCCCTTTCTGATATCGTTTGGGCATGAGGCAGCAATCCAGATATGTACCATCTTCTGATAGATGGAAATGGCTTGGGAAATGCACAATATGGCTTGGGTTTACATCGCTGTGATGGGTTGGGTTTCCATGCCAAACACACTCTAACATGCTTCTGAGTGGGCAGGAAGGTAAGACAGATTCTTCCATCGACGCCTTGGGTTTGCTCCTATGGCCATCAAAATGTCCTCTGCCTCAGGAAGTAGGAAGTGAGATGGTTCATCCTGTGTCCAGGCTTTGAAGCAGTAGCACCAGGAAAGGGTAAGAGAGCTCTAATGGGTTTGGTGCAGAAAACCAGCGAGTGGCTCCAGATGCTAATATTTCCTGATGCACTGTTTTCCTATCAGTCTAAATAGAGCGAGTGCTGGATACAAAGCACATTTAAATGTTCACTTAAATAGTTGCATTTGGGAATAATCTCATATGGTAAGTGAAAAACAATTAACAGTTGAAATGGTCTTTTAAACAGATGCACTTACAGCAAATCTTAGACTAAAATAAGTGCTGCGTGGCTCAAATCTGAATTTCAGTTCAGCTGCAGTGTAGATTAAGTGGCCCTGTTGTTCTCAAGAATAGATACTTGATAGAAAGAAAATAAGCTGGTTACACTGAATTAGCATCCATCTAACAAATCCAAGTTGTGCCTTGGCTTTTCTGTGACATCTTCTTGGTTTAAGAGAATAAAAAAAACAGTGTCAGTAGTTAATTGTTGACTGAAGCTTAATATCTGTTGAGTCAAATGAGCCATGAAATATACTACATAGAAAGTATTGTATCTGGAGTGATTTTAACATTAATACAATATTGCCATTTTTAACTTGGTGACACAATACGCAGAGCCCTTTATTTGGGAATTGCACTGATTAATGGTAGGCTTGGGAAGTGGGGGCAAGGAGGAGTGTGTGCTGTATTTAAGGCAGAGCATGCCTAGACAAAACCAGCTTGGTTTTCCTGACGAGTACTTGTTTGAGCCATGTTAAAGAAATTTTGGGCTGTCTGAAGTTATCGCTTCAAGATACCTGTTAACAACCACCTTGCCAAAAACACTGATTCATAATTCCTTGGCAAAGTTCTTTCAGATGACTGACACTGGCAATGTCTCCTCTTTTGCTAACTGTAATTTCTGTAACATCTGTCAGAGTAAAACCTTGATTACTTTGTTAATGACAGCAGTAGCTTTGCCTTTTTGCAGTAACAACCTCAGTACAGAGTGTAATAAACCTGTATTTGAAAGTTGTCTTTCGATTGTAGCTTTAAATCCTTGGAAATGGCCTTGGTTGGGTTTTCACTGAGGTTCAGGGTGTCATGGTAGTTGTGGAGGTACTTTGGTATAGAAGAGCCTTCGAATAGATGTATAAGCAGTAGGACAAGTCAGGGCTTGCAGTCAGTGTTTCTGTATGTGTGTGTATTCCTACACACTTCTGTGTGTCTTTTTCCTTGGTCTTAGGAGAGATAGGAGGGAGTAGGGTGGTGTGGGTGTGTAGAAGACTGATGGAGCATCTTTACAGCTCAGTGTGTCCTGGGAGGCCAGTCACATCAGGAAGTGGTCCAGCCAGTGTCGCTAGCTGTCCAGTAGGTGTATGCAGTGGGGTCATGGGTGTTGACAGTCCTTTGACCAGAGGACAAAGGTGTCAAAGTAAAGGAAAATGAGGCAATGGGGTAATACTGGAATAACGAGAAGGTCGCCTTCTACTGTAGAGGAAAAAAGGGTATTTCTTATCTTACCCCTACCAAAGTTGAAGGTCTCGGAGGTCCAACCTTTCAGCAAAATGAGGGCCAGTCCTTTTGATTAAAAACAAATAAAATGATAATATTTAAATCCCATTCTAGGGCAGTTTCTGAGGGTTGTTCATGGAGCCCTTTTTGGGCCCCAGATTTCCCACCATGATGGGATCCTTTCTGCACAATAACGTGGAACACACTTTAACAAAAAAAAAACACATAGAAGGCACTTTTTTTTTCCCCCTGCCAGTGTTCTTGGGTTTGTTATTCAGGAGATGCTGTATTAAATTGGATTTTGTGTCCATCATTATTAAAATGTGAAGTGTGTCGGTCACAAAGCATACATTTCAGGGCAGTTAGCTGAATAATTCTTTTCTTTATTATCCCAAATTACTGCTGAGCTCTGGAGAGGTGAGCAGTTTAGCCAATTATTGCCATTTGAGCTGGATTTGTGGGTGATTAGCTCCTGGTCGAATTCAGTCCTGGCAAGGGCTTTGAAGCCTTCGCTTGTGTGATTTTCACAGCAGTGAGGTAGGAATAGACGCGGCTAATGACAGGAAGGTCGTGTGGGTGATGTGACCTGTGAGGGGGGGGCTTGGGTTTAGCAAATAGGGCATCCACAATAACAAGTGTGTCACTAACCCCGCCGTGCATAATCGGAGTTTTATAGGATTGTTGGAGATGCTGACAGCTCAATTAAAGTGTAACCCTTTGTACCATATACCCTGGCAGAATGACAGAAATATTACCAACAAAAAAGGGAGGGGGCCACAAGGGAACTGGTTAAAGATCCAGTAGCCTTTTTCTTTTCCCCCCTTCATCGGAGCCTGCACAGAACAAGCTGCAAAAAGCATCCATTTGTGAAATAATAGGTTGTCCAGGGGAGGGGTATGGTGCCAAACATGGCTACAAAAAAAAGCTGCTCTTAAGTGGTCTGCCTGATGTTTCTATGGAAACACTGTAGTATCAGGATAGAAAGTTAAAATTGGGTTTTAAGCTTTTCATGGCTTTTCTTCCCTGAACCCCCTTCCCCCTCCAAATCCCGACTTTATATAAAATATGATAAAGAGAATTTCAGGGAATGGAGTGCTACTGTAACGAGAGCCGTATCGTCTCCCTAGTAGTAGTGATGTCTGCGTGATGATCCCTTTCTCTATCTTTATATCATACACCCACCCCTATAAATGCTCTGTTTGTTTCTGAAGGGAGATAAATGTTTTGTCTCTTCATTTTCATCCCTGACCCTTCAGCCATCTCTGCCACGAGGGATGTTTGTGCTCTTGGAGCCTTTTCCAAATGACCCATTCCACGCACCCGGGTTTGCTCGCAATGGATCAGTTTCCCGATGTTGTTTTTCCTTCTAATTTCAGTCTAAGCAGCAGCATTTCAGCGAGGCGGTTGACGTGAGTAGTGACTTCAGTTGTGGGCAGGGTAGTTAGAGCTCAGTGCGTGGTGCTGGAGCAAGAGGTAAGAGTTCAATTGGAGCCGATCGCTGCCGGCTCCTCTGCTGCTGACTTAGACCCCTTGGCATCAGTCGCCTGGTTTCTCCCACACTAAGCTAATGATTTGCATCATGGTGCATTTCACATCAGCGCTGACGATGGTGTCAGGGAAACCACAACTGCCAATGCCAAGGGGTTAATAAACCAACTACTTGAGATTATTAAGGGCTGTGATTATTATTTTTTCACCAGGCGAAAGTGGAACAAACCTCGTAATGCAGCAGAGATATAAACTACTGTAAGGAAGGTAAATATTGTGACTTATTAGGTGCTGTGCCTTGTGCAGAGAGGTAAACTGCATTTAGAGAGGGAGATGTGCCATTCCTTTAAATATGGAATTGCATTTTGTGACACATTTGGGTTTCAACCCTGTAGAAAGGGCATAGAGATGACTGCAGAGTATGCAATGTGCTCTTGGTTTTATAAAGTCTAATTTTAGAAATAATCATAAACTGGGGCTAACGGAAGACTGCCCTTTTCACAAAGCTATCAAACTGAAGGAAAACTCTGGAACTGCCTTACTGAGCATGTCCTGCATTGTCTTCTGATGCCCTCTTTGGGTGTCTGGACTTTTATGGTGGCAGACAAGGGCAACTTTGGACTTGCAGTGCTCTGCCAGAGCAGTGTGTTTATTGCTCCATCTGGATCCTGCAGCGCAGCTGAATCTTCAGCGTTCCATTCCAGTTCTTCTTTAGACGCTGTTCGTGCATGATCATTTTTTTGCCTCTTCATAAGGTTGCTCGTTAGGTGGGTGAATGGGACATACAGATAATGGTTTCCCAGTCTTTAGTCCCCACATTGCAGTGCAGTTGTCTCTTCTCAACCACACCGTGCTTAAAGTACTGTGAGTAGGTTCCTGTGCTCAGCAACGTCCTTGAGGAATCCTTGTCTTTGCCATGTTGGAGGTACATACCCTACCCTTTAGAAGCCCTGCAGCTGCAAGGCAGGGAGTTGTGAATGCTTGCCTTGCAGTTACTTGCTGCATATCAGAGGAACTTGGGCATTACCTGCTCTTGGTGGGTAAGGTCAGAATCTGGAGGCTGAGTTGTTGCAGGAGTCATTGAAAATAAAACCACAGTAACTGAAAGCACTAAGCTGCTTCTTCCCATTTCCCATGTCCTTAGTGTGCCTGGCTACAATAAGAATACATGGAGTCTTTTAGGGTTTCAGGGGGTTTTGCAGTGTTGCTGGATACTGAAGTTGAAGAACTTCTATGGTCTCCTGTTTTCAGATCTCTTTAGAGGCATTCCATTTTCTGTAGCTTTTGCTTTGTGGTTCGGTTGGTCCCCAGTTGGCACCATTAATATAAGAGATATTTACTGCAGGTTTGCAATTGTGAAACTAAAAAAGCTTCATAGTTAATTGACAAAAAACCCAAGCAGCGTTCCCTTAAATTTGTGGGAATATACCGAAGTTTGGGAAAACAAGTTACATTCGTATGAAAGGATCCATAGGATCCCAGCCTGGTTTGGGTTGGAAGGGACCTTGAGGCTCATCCAGTTCCAACACCCTGCCATGGGCAGGGACACCTTCCACTGGAGCAGTTGCTCCAAGCCCCTGTGTCCAACCTGGCCTTGAACACTGCCAGGGATGGAGCAGCCACAACTGCAACCTGTTACAGTTAAATTCTGCAAACAGAGGGGATCAACTAAGAACTAACCTCTCATTTGCTATTAGGACAAGCGAGACCAGACCCAGTACTGCTGGCCAGGCTGCCTGAAGCTGGCTGGTCATGCAGTCCTGGAGGATTTACCAGTATTTGTTCTTAATGTGAATAGATTCAAAGGAAGTGAATGTTTTATTGCCCAGAATTCGTGTGTAGCAGTTTGTGATCCTGGCTGTGAATGGTTGTCCTTGCAGCTCTGTGAGGGAGAATGTTCCTGATGAGTATGAGGGTTTTCTGTTGTGAACAGGATGCAAATGGAAGAGCTGTAGAAAACTCACAGCATTGCTGGCTGGTAATCACAGTTATGAGAACTGAAAACCTGTGTGAAGATTGAGCCATTTAGACTTTTAATGAGTAACTGCAAGATTACACATTTCATTTTGTCAAAACAACATTATGGTAGCGGGATGGGGTTGGCTAACAATTAGGGAGGGGAAGAAAATCCTGCATGATGCCAGTACCTTAGCCATGGCGGTGGTGCGTACTTCCGAAAAGAAATGGCAGTTGAAGTACCACGTTACCTTTTGCAGAAGGTCCAGTTGTACTTGTCATTGCCGAGAAAAGCCAAATGTACCAGATCCTGTTAAACAAGCAAACCCAAACAGCAAGAAAACAACCCCCCCACAACAAAGAAAAACCCAAACTCAAGTGCTACAGCAAATGCAAAGCCATGCGCTCAGTTAAGCCACGATCACGGTATTTGTTATGCTGTTTGTGAAACCCTTTGTGTCTTGTGGCACCTGGAAAATCCAAAATACATGGGAAAGTGGCAAAGTATGTTGCTCCACACATGGGAAGTGTTTAAGTCTCTTCTGCTGCCTTCTGTCTGAAAAACTAAGGCTGACCTACCAGCGTCTTTCATGTAGTATTAAGCAGCTTCATGAGCTGTCACTTTCTTAAATGCTGATAATTTGCTGCTTAAAACCCACATTATTTCCCAAACCCAAATTCATAGTTGTTTCACCATTCGTCTTCGTTTGTTGTTTAAGCAAGCAAGGTTTGTAGCTCATGGGAAGGTATCTGGAGGGACAAGATTTAACCGATTACTGAGTATTAACATGAACTGTGTATGTTATGTGTAGTGGTCCCTTAACCCATGTTGGGTGTTTTGTTTCTTACCTTAAGTCCAATCAGTCCTGCACCGGTGGCTTTTCATTAGCTGCTGCCGCTCTCGCAGTAATGATTGGGATGCAGAGCCTGATGGCAGTCTGTAACTTCTCCTGGTGCCCTGAAGCTCAACAGCATAAGCGGATTGACTCAGTTAGGGCCCCAGTCTCTAACAGCAAATGCAATCAATAAATCTTTGTTGGTAAATAATTGCTATTGAACAGAGTTTTAATATAAATTTATGAGTGGTGTTTTATCACAGCTTGAGGCTACAGCAAGCCACTGAGTGATGGATTTCAGATAACACTTACATTCATTACATTAACTTTGTAAGTTATTTAAAGCTTGTACACTTAACATTGCTTTTGGCTTGCAATGACCTCCTGGGACTAGACGTAGCATACACATTACTAATAAAGAGCTCGCAGTGCGTACGACAGTTCCTCCATTGCTTTGTACGGTGACGCAGTTCCTCGAGCAAAAACCCAACAAGTGAGGTTTGTGCACTCTGCTTGACGTCTCTTTCCTGTGGCTCATGGAAAGTACAAGGTGGTGTAGGCTGATGGGAGAAATGTTCCCCCGTCAGACACAGGATTGGCAATTTTGGAGGGGAGGTGGGGAAAAGGTTGAATATGAAGTGTGAAATTCTCTGCAGTTTGGGGGGAAATCAGAGGTGTTAAATTCCTGGTGTTGGGTCTGGAGGCTTTGGGTCAGCGGAGCGAACTGCAAAGGGAAGACTTTAATAAGTGGAAGATTTCCTACACGTTAGGAGAAATAATGTTATCCAATTAATAATAATCTGAGGCAGAGATTGGGGGGGGGGGGCAGTAAATGTGTATTTTTAAGTGGAAGTTGATTTACTTCATTCCTTACTGCATCGCTTGGTGGCTGAATGTGGTTTCTCTGATGTGCTGTGTGTATGTGGAGGCTGCTTGGGTGTGACTGGAGATGTGCCCAAGCTACCTCTGAATTGCTTTAGAGGTACCAAAGGTCAGTGGGGACCATGTATCTTGTTTCCTAGGTAAGAGTATCTGATGTGACTTAAATGCAGACATAATGTGACTGAAGTGAAGGGCTTTTTCTATTGTTTTTTTCTAATAACATTTCTTGTCATATGTGGGCAGTCTGTTGGGGTTTCTTTGTTGTTTTCTTGGGGTTTTTTAGGTTTAGTTACTGTTAAAGTGCATTTATAACTGATCTGAACTCCCATACTAAGAGCATCTCTCTGGACCATTCTATCTAATTACCCCAGACAAAGTGGTAGTCTCTGGCCTTAGGGGAAAGAAAAGTGTGCTTTATGGTATATGGGCTTCTGCTCCATAACACTTTAAGTTGGCTCCTTGTATTGGGGGTTGGAGCTAGATAATCTTAAGGTCCTTTCCAACCCTGACTATTCTATGATTCAGAGCAGTTTTCCTCTGGCAGTTATTTTTCATTCTCACCTAATACAAAACTCTCTTCTTTTTGCCAAGGTAGAGCATAGAAAGTGGATTGGGCAATCTGGTTTGTTAGTTAGGCATAAATAGGTACACCATCCATGTTTAATGCTGAGGTGGTAGCTTTTTTACACTGAAAAGCAAGGTGTGAAACCTCATTTTGAATCATTTTCTTCATTTCGATCCAAAACCCGAATTTCACAGTTCACACCTCAAGAGCAGCAAAACTTCTGTGTCGTAAAGATCATGAAAGTGGTGGGTTTTTACTATTTATTGGAGTTATAATTGGCATGAACTCTAATCTTCCTAAATCATGACATGTTTTCTAGCTAGCAAAGGGGTGGTTAAAAAGGGGTGAGGTACATATTTTTTGCCTTTTTCAAAGCTGTCAAAAAGGCCGGGGGGGGGAATCACTGTTGTGATCTTTTGATCTTTGCAGCTTTTTCCCCATTAGAAGGTCTGAAGAACAAACCTTGGCAGGGAAAGAGTAATTTTTGATCCCCGCAGCACAGCCATAACTAGAATTGGGTCCCCTAAACGCCAGCAAACGTGCTGCAGGTGAGGTATGAAAGATGGGAAAGGTGAAGCGACAGAGCAGCTACTATAGACAAACAGACATGTCAAAGGCAGGAATAAGCTTTCATTTTTTAATAGAAGAAAACAACGTCTAAGCACTGGAAGGCAGTAATTGGGATGTGTGAGACGCGCTCATGGAAGCTTTTATAAGACAGGGTTACAGAAACCCCATTCTCTCTTGGAAAAGTTTGAGTTGTAGCAAAGAACAGCACAAAAAACCCAGAAATGTGACCCCCAGACAGTCAGGAAGTTTGGAGTTTGTACCACTGTGTCAGTCATCCATCCAACATCAGCTTTTCTTTCCAGACCCATCCACAGGTTGCTGTGACTTGGGAAGGGTTGTTCTCTGAAGCCCTATTTAGAGTGCATGGCCAGCAACAGGAAGTTGTGAACTTGGGTTTTCCAACTGGGATCATCTTTCTGGTTGAAAAAGGAGAGTTATGGGTTCAAATGAATTGTGACAAGGGACCTAAAGCATTTGGAATTTGTCTATCTCTAGATAAAGACAGTGTAACTTGCTGTCAAGGTTTTAACCCACCTCGACCAAAACCAACCCCATGGGAGCTGGGAACACCGTGCTTGATAGTGCAACTATCTGTGTTCTGTTTTCTCATTTCTGTAGAAAATCAGAATAGAAAAACTGATTTTATGGGGGTTAGAGAACTAAGTTTGACTTGATTTAGATTTATGACGTAGGTTTATGATTTAGTGAAATTAAGCTAAGTGTCTTCCTTTATTGGAACTTGATCTGTGGATCTGGTGAAGTAGGTACTGTACGTAGTGTCTCCACTGGGACATTTCAGTAGACTCTCAGTAACCCAAGTACTGTACGATTTCGTTGGGAACTGCCTTCTAGCTTGTTTTTTCACTAGAGAAGTGCATTACTAAAGCATGGCTTGATTTACCACCCACACTATGCTACAGCCTGGTATATTTTGCTTTTCTAAGTGTTTTTCTATTTTTGAGCTGAGAATGGGTTCATATGTAGAAGTAGTCCTTGTGCATGTGAACACAATGATGACTTTGTCTCAACGGTGGATTGTTAGCCTTCATCACTGATGTTTAGGTTGAATACAGTGTGTGGGAAGGTGAGTTACCTTGCCCACCTCTTTCATTAAATTATCCAGAATTTTTTGGGAAAACTTCATATTTGACCAGTTTCCATTTTGTTGCTCTTGCTTGGAGTTGTTATTTCTTGCTGGAATGAATAGCTGGGAGGATTTCCATTGCGGTGTTACCTTACTGAAGAAGTGAATGAGAACGTACAAACGTGTGCTCTTCCAATATAAACTAGTCTGGGATTCTGGGATTCTCTACCAGTTAAATAAAGCCAGAGCTGTTGCAGCCTTTCCTATTTACTTTACTTGCATTATGAAAGCCTTCTATAGAGCTTTTCCTCCTAAATTGCAAACACCGAAGCTGCCAAGGGAGCAAATAGTGCACCCTGGGAGAAGCAGGGGACAGCAAGTAACATGCGGAAGAAAGCTACTGGAATTGTTGGCTATGATGTTTATCCCTTTCTGTGTCTTCAGTAACTGTGTGTTGGCAGAAGTGTGTTGATGGTATTTGTAAGAGTGTTAATGGTATTTGTTTCTTTTCTGCTCTGATAGGGTATGCTGCTAAAGCGAAGTGGCAAGTCACTGAATAAAGAGTGGAAGAAGAAATACGTGACGTTGTGCGACAACGGTGTGCTGACGTACCATCCCAGTTTACATGTGAGTACACCGTGCTCTCTGAATGTTCAGCAGCCTCAGGCCCTTATGAAGCAGTGGTACTAAGTGTGTGATGTGGTTTTGTTGCGCCCTCTTTGGTGGAGGAACCTACTCCTCTCTCTTAATTCCCCCCAGTCTGAAAAAGGCGTAATCTCAAATGAAGCTCACAGGTGCAAGGCCAAGTACAGTCAGGTTCCCTTGAACCCCCTGGAGTTGGGGTTCCCTTGCATCTCAAATGATGGTTTAAACCTTTATTTTGTGCTGATGCTTTTACAGACTTGATTAAAAAACAGAAGCATTTTGAAAGAAAAAGGGTCTTAGATGTAGTAAAGAGGAAAGTTCTGCTATTTGTGGTGTGCAGTGGTTATGGTTTGGTGTGAAAATGGCTTAGATATTAAAATATGTGCCAGAAAACTTCACACTGAGGCATTTGTCATTGTCTCTGCCCCAAGATCTTGTCTCTTCCTCCTCAGTGAGTGTATAACAGTCCCTAGATCTGGTTTTGGGTTGGAAGGAGCCCACCCCTTCTGTCCCAGCCACGCCAGCAGGAGGAGAAGTGAGATCTGTCAGAGCTCCATCCATGCCAGAGCACTTCAAAAGACAGAAATGATGTGGGGACTCCAGATCTTGGAACTCCCCTGGGATTCCAGCTCCCTCCCTTGCTCTGTAGTAAAGACAATGGTAAAATACAGCAAAACCCACATTATGACCCGCACCAAGGTCTTTTCAGTCTTATCTAGCTTTATATTTTATCATCAAAACATGTAGGAAAACCTGGGGGTAGCCAGTTGTAATGTTTTTAGGAATAGTTTCTAAACCTCTTGGTCCTTTTGAGCTCCTGGGCAGTTTTTCATTAAGGAGTGAAAAATCAAGGTTTTGGTCAGATGGGTTTTATGGGCTCATAGATGATCTGGGGCTTATAGAGCTGCAAGTGGAACTGGTTGCAGGGAGTTTCTGCTTTAGATGGGTGCTATCTGAGGAGCATGGCCACCTGATGATGCTGTGCTTGCACCAACTTGCTGTTCCCTGGCTACTGAATATAAGGACTTTCTCTGGCTTGACACAAGATTTCATAGTCTCAGGCCCTGACTGATAATGCTTTACTGTAGTTCCTGATGTTGTGTCCCTGTCTCTTAGAAACAATTTAAAGTTAGATGGCGGTTAACTTCAGGGCATTGCTGCTTTCTGTTAGAAATCTTGTCCCTCATCCGTTGGGTTCTGGAGCAAGGTTTTCACTGTTCTCTTTTGTGAAACTGGGCAAATCTGTCCTCTTTGGCCACTCTTAATGCCTTTAAATTGGGGAATTCTGCCATCAGGTAGCCCTGAAATACCTGGCTTGTGTATTGGTGTTGCTCACAGAAGGGAAGCACGGATACTGCATGCTCCCCATGGAGCTCACACATGAGTTTCCCTTAGGTTGTGTTGGCCAGCTCTGGGTCATCAAGCAAGGGGGAGGCGAGCTGCCATTGTTGGTGCCCGAATCCCTTCCTTGCTTTGTGGAAGTGCTCTATTGTTCCTGGCAGTCACTGTTCACGTGTTAGGTTTTCATTGCCTTTTGCAGACAATGGAGTACTTCTTCTCTGAAGGCTTCCCTGTAGCTGCTTAGTGTCCCCCAGAGTGAGAATCCGTTGAGATTAGAGGTAATTACTTTGAGATTAGAGGTAAATCCATTGGAGATTAGAGAGAATCCATTTAAAGAAGAAGTAATTACTAGCCTGTAATTGTTTCCCTCTGTCTCCCACCATGTCCCCCCACCCCAATAAAAAGGTACATGGTTCCATACTTCCATTTGCTTCCGTAGCTTCCATTTAGCTCTCCTTGCATAGATTGGAGAGGTTTTAATGCACTACTTTTCCTTGGCTGTATATGGGTAGGTAGTAGAGCCTTCTGTTGTCTTTAGCCTTCACAGAGTCACTGTGCTACATACTGTCAGTGGACTATTTATTGTCATTTAACTATTGTTCATATACCCTTCTGAGCATTCCTCATCAATTAGGTAGCGTAGTAGTAGTATGCGTGTAGCAACTTCTCTGCTCTATGCAAACCTCAGTGGGAGGAAGAGGCACAACTAGGTACTTGAAGTCAGTTGTGTTCCTGGCATAGTTTGTACACAACTTTGAGGTCAGGAAAGTTAGAATTTCCCCTTGGGTATTGCTGAGTGAATGGGTTTTCCTCCAAACAGAACTCTGACAAAGTCAGATCCTAACGCCTGCATTGGACGAACCTATTATAATATTTAATGGCTGATAGGGAGCCCTGTGTTCAATATTGCTAGAGGTTTGGTCGGAAGTGGCTCGGTTGTCTCTGATGGATGTGTTCAGTGGCAGCTCGGGCATGAAGGCGGTGTTTTAATACAGAGAATGTGTCCATAGTGCAGAAATCAGTCCTGTCATCCTCCTTGAAAGGATTGGCTACAAAATGAAAGGTTTTGAGGTGGGGAGTGAAAAATCAAATGAGTACTTTCTTACAGAGGAGGTGTCCCTGAAAGGGTCAGGCCTGTTTGGCAGGGCAGCATGTTGAAATGACTGCTGCATTGTGCCAGCTAAATGAGTAACTCCTAATGCCACCGGGTTGACGTTTGACACAATAGCTAAATTCGTATTCTTTCTTTTCAAGAAAGTGGGGGGGGGAGAGAAATGGGGAAAGAAAAATACGTGTACATAAGCACCCTACTGTTTCCTGACTTGGTCATGTCAGGTTTTTTCAAGAGCCTCAAACCTTCCCGTCCCTTGGGATGCTGAGGAGCTGTGCCAATAGAAAATGGTGGGGATAATGAGAGAGAACTTTGACCTGCAGGCTTCAAAGTTCATCATAGCTACCTATTCATCTTGTGCTTCTGGAGTGTAGCTGTTGAGTGGATGACTAAAATTCTGCTGGCAAATTCAGTGTCAGCCTCCCCAAAAGGGACCTGTGGGAATTTGTCTGGGCATCTCTTGGCTCTTAATGGCAGAGTGCTATGCACGAGGGGCTCCCAAAATTCATTCACCAGGGTACCTGCTGTGCAGCATTACATCCTGCTGCTTTAGCTAAGCCTTACCCTGATAAATAGCTGATGATGTTACACCACTGTCTGTCTGCCAGTGGGTTGCCATCAGTAGATGGCAAACCTTTAGCTGTGGATGTCCCGTTTTCTGCTCTTGAATCCCCATCACCACCAATGCCCCTCATTCACGTAAAGAAAAGGCACTTTCTTTCCCTTTTACGTTTAATCTGTTCTAGATTTGATTTCAAATAAAAGCACAGTGCTGTTGCGCCTTATGGGGGAAGAGCAGCTTCTTAAATACATGAGGTAGGTCTGATGTCCACCTGGAACACCCCTGGTATGTAAAACCTACATAGCGATGTTGATTTTTGCTTGCTGAGTTCTATATGGCATCAATGCCACTCTTGTTCCTCATTCCCACCCTCACTGATCTGGTTTGATAACCTGCATTGAGCTGTGTAGGATTGTATCAGTGACGGAGGGTGCAATCTCTCTTTGTCTCCTTGAGAAGTGTGTGGATTCACCTGGTCTGCTGTCTGCCCAATTCATCTGACACAGCCACAGTTTCAAATCTCTTCCTTGAAAATAGGTTAGATATTTAGGTTAGATGTAAGGCAGAAGCTCCTCCCTGTGAGGTTGGTGAGGCCCTGGGACCTTAAAGCTCAACAGGTTCCAACCCCCTGCCACAGGCACGAACACCTTCCACTAGAGCAGTTGCTCCAAGCCCCTGTGTCCAACCGAACACTGCCAGGGATGGGGCAGCCACAGCTTCTCTGGGCACCCTGTGCCAGCGCCAATGAAGTATTCAGTCTCTCCTCATTTTTAACAGAACACCATGCTAGGTGGGCTGTGTAGCATCTTTGTGTGCGTGTCTGGGGCAGTCTGGCAATGGAGCTGGGAGTTGCTTTACCAAGGAGCAGCACTCACCTTCATGCTTATTATGCATAACCCCCTACAGCCATTGCTTCGGTTCAGCCTTATTTTCAGGGTTACCTTACCTCAAGCTGTTTAATAGCTCCAAAGTGTGGTGTTTGTGTTGCTTTAATAGAAATATTCATGCTCTTACATATTTCTCAAATACCATCGTGTGTGCCCTTTTTTCCCCCCTCTCTCTGTTTCTCCTTCAAAGGAATGTAAAGCTGAATATTGGCTGACTTTGAAAGCCCTTCTAGCTGGCCTTTCCATGAACACCTAATGCTGAAATCAGGCTTTGGTCAATACATATTTGAACTGACAAAAGGATATGCATGTGTTGTTTTTCACGCAAGATGTAGCTCTGCCTCCTGAAAGTGTAGTGATCAAAGCGAATCCTACAGAGTAAAAACGAGGATACAGTTCAAGCAGTGATGAAGATAAATCTGTCTGAAGCATGTGTAAAGTTATTGCGTCCATTAATACACCTAAAACATTGGTTGAGATAGAAAAAATGAATTATAGGGACAGTTACAAAATATGTGTATAGTAATTGCTTATTACAGCCGATGAGTTGATGCCCTATTTCTTTGCCACTTATCAAGACTGGCCTTTTCATCAAAACTGTGTTTAGAGCAGCGTTCTCCTTTCTCACATTTCATCTAACATCTTAAAGATGTAACGGAGGGAAAATCAGGTTGGGAATAAAACTGAAGAATGGATGGGGAAAACAGAACTATCCTTAAGTGAGACCTATCATTTGGGATGGGTATCAAGGCAAATTGGTTCCCCCCCCCCCCGATTTTGTGGCTTTTCAAACTAGAAAGAGTCTTGCTTGAAAGTGCCATTGCACCTGCCCTGCTCAGTGTAAAATTAGGTTGTAGTTACTGATGGTCAGCGCACTACCCTGGGAATTACACCAAATACGTAATGCCAGGCACTGGGAAAGGAGAAGGAAACTGATTACTCACAGTAACTTCTCGCAGTCACTTGCATGACTTCTCACAGATACAACAGGTCACAGACAAGGCGAACAGGAAGCATTTTTGTTTCCAAGTCATTCATTTCAGAAGGCATGACAAGATGTGTCAGGTCATTAGCATAGGATATTGTGCCAAGCGCAGTACTGCTATTGCTGTGCAAACTTGCAGTGTGTAGTAGGGTGCAGCAACCATACATTTCAGTGTCACATCTACCCTCTGTTCAAAAAGGCAGGGAAAATCCTTGGCTTCAGAATGAGTTGCAATTTGAATGGCAAAAGCCAAGCTATTAATTAATCATGGGGCTTTATGAAAGTAGAGCTTCCTGTCCAGCAGAACTAACTGCTGGGGATGTAAATGCTTCATAAATGACTCAGGATGGTAAAACTCTGATTTGTCTTTTACAGCAGTTCTTGTTACAAAGGTTGAGTGAGAAGTGCAGACAGAAGGATTTCCTTCCAATGTTATGAAAATGAGTATCCATTTAAAACAAACAAACATTTGGGGAAGCTGCTGTTGTGTTGAAAGTGTCGCCTTGACTTTTCCCCCCCTGCAACACCCCTCAAAGTGATTCACACCACAGTAGAGATATAATCAATGTTTTTTGTTATGGAAATGTAATGTTCTTGATTCCCAATGTGAGTAAAAGAGAGCTGAGATGATCTCCATTCTGTCAGGACAGAATGCTTTAGGGTGATCAGCGTTTTCCATTCCTCTGTTCTCCCCAGAAGCATTTCATTGCTTTTCTCAAGATTAACTATATATGATGAAGCTGAATGATATTATGCCCATATTTATATGCAGAGGATGGCTAATTTAACAGGCACATTTGATGAATACATTCCACTGTGGCTCATAACCCCATGGTAAGTTTGTTGCCGAGGTCCTTCCTTGGGAAGGTGGCGGTGAACAGGGGGGGAAGCGAGGAGTTGGAGATTTGAGTTTCTTCTTAGGTGTGCCTGTGGCCCCAACTGGAAACCAATCAGGGAGCGATTTATGTTCATTAAGGGCTTGTCAAAACTGAAAAATCTTCTAATCAACAGCAATCTAGCCGAGGCCCCTCAATGGCTGGGAGTGTCGCCTCTGCAGCATCGGCTATTTGCCTGTTACAACTCTAGGCTAGAAATCCACTGATGATTACATTAGGCTAAGCTGCGAAGTAAATGAACCATGTCTTATTTAGGTGCAACTAGCTTCAGTGTAGTCCTGCCCCGCAGGGCACTTTATAGCATTTTATGGCTTTAAAATTAGTGTAGCCTCCCATTTGCTGCAGGGTGCTGCATGTTATGCCTTTGAACTCAATAAGCAAAGGGAAGGGGGCCTTTTGTTTTTTTCCCCCACACACAACCCCCCCCCCCCTTTTCTTCTTTCCTCACTTTGGCAATTTTGTTTTGCATCTTTTCCAGACGGCATTTTGCAATAAAAATGTCTGACTGCCACAAAAGTCAAGGCTTCATCCATCCATTTCCCAGAGGATTGGGGGCTTTGGTCCTTTGGCCGTTGGTCTGGGGGGAAGGGGATTGGGTTTTGTGTTGCCGAAGGTGAACAATAGGTTTTGTGGGTCAGCTCAGGAAGTGGGAATTGTGTTTCAGACCCTAGGCCACCCACTGTTTTCAATGCAGGGGTGCAGCCATAAACTTCCTTTTCCGTAATATTTCTATTTCACTTCCAATCAGGACACACTCAGGAAGCTGAGCCTTGGGAGTGTTTCATCTGGTTGAACGGTGGGGAAAAGCTGCTTTAAGATGAAGTTTCAGAAGGATGCATCTGAGAAGGATCCTGGCCTGGACCTGTTCCTAATGTTAGGAAAGCCAGGCTGCTTCTGAGAGATTATAGTGGCTCAAAATGAGAAGAAGTGTGATGTTCTTACTTGTGTACCATTATAGGCACTGCTCTCAGAGAAGCTCTCTCATGTGATGTGTTGTGCGTTGGAAAAGGGTGGAAGAAACACACGGGGAGGCTGTCTAGGAGGGAGCAGGTATTTTTCAAAGCATTAATATTATGACATATGGCAATGCAGAGATGAGTGATTTTGATACGAGCTTTGAGTCCAGTTCACCTGATGCCATGATGTAAAAAATACAGCTTCAATCACAGAATGGTTTGGGTTTGAAAGGATCTCAAGATCGTCTGGTTCTGACTCCCTGCCATGGGCAGGAGCGCCTTCCTAGATCAGGTTGTTCCATGCCCCATCCCTCCTGGCCTTGAACACAGCCGAGGATGGGACATTCCCAGCAGTGAAGTTCCTCCTGTATCCAGCTAGGCATAGCCACAGGAGGCCCTAATTCTTTGTCTTCTGCAGCTCGATCCTTGTGTTTGTCCTTCTTCGTGGGTTAGTTTTCCATTACCTTGGAAGTATTTTGCAGTTGTGGAAATCAAGAGGAGAACCGCTGCCTTAAGGACACAGGGGTTTGTACTCCCACTTTGCGTGCAGGCAGCGGTACAAAAAAGCTATGGGGATTTAGTTCTCAAGGTACTGACTGATAAATCCTATATTCAGTAACTCAGCATTCACACAGAGTTTCTTGCTTAATACACTGCTAATGAAATACTATGGTATTGAAATACAGCCTAGGTATTGTGCATCTTGTGTGTGTGTGATGGAAATGACCATCTTTTTTTGTTAGAGACATTTGAAAATCCTCAGACTCCGTGTTTTTGATATCCGCAGTGTAACATAGAATCCCAGACTGGTTTGGGTTGGAAGAGACCATAAAGCTTATCTTTGACTGAAGGATCATGCTAGGAAGGAAACACGCTGCTACATGCTCAGTGGTCCTTTAGTGAAGTCTTTGTTGAGGTAGCTGGGGTAGACTTGGGTGATGTGAGTTAGAATCCCAGTTTCATGGAAGCAGCAGCCAGCACTTTCTTCTGCCTTTCCCTCCATCTGATCCATAGGTTCTTCCCCCCTGAATTAGGGGTGAATAAGCAGGCAGCAGCAACACTGAGCTGTGGAAGAAGAGATGTTTGCTTGTTGTCTTGAGTCTTATTGTCCAGGAGGAAGTAGGCAATGAGCTGGCAGCATCAGTTAGCTTTGGTTCAGCTTGTGGCCCTTGGTGGAATGTCTTCTCTGGCTTTGAGGGTTATCAGTTCTGATGGCAATCAAACATTGCGATGTATTGCAGCAAGTTTAATGATTGCTGGCATTTCAAATCAAAAATGGCCCCCCAAAACAGAATCACAGAATCATTTAGGTTGGAAAAGACTGTTAAGATCATCGAGTCCAACCATTAATTTTCACTTCCAAGTCCACCACTAAACCATGTCCCTGTGTGCCATGCCTACAATAGCAATGCTCATCCTAAGTGAATCCCTTTCCTTGGATTTTTATAGCGTTGTTTCTTCTTGGTAGGTTTGTTTAGAAAACATCCTCATACCCATTTGCTCAATTTGCATGTCTGAAAAGCTTCTCTTCACTTAATTGGTTAAATGAATTTTGCCGTTGTAAGCACAGAGCTGTATTAAGAGCAGAACAAAAGTCATTTTGCTCTACATTACCTTGTGTTGTGGCACATCGTATCTTTCTTGCTCAATTCATTTTGTGCTGCTGTCAAATACTATTTTGTGTCACCTTTAGTCAATGCAGCTTTTAGGATTTTTCCCTAATATTTTACTCACAGTTTATTTAGTCTTCTAGATAATGGTCAGTGGCCTTGAGTAGTCAAATTAACACCTCGGCAGCACTGTATTTGAGCGAAGCTTTAATGGTAACCTCAGGATGAAAAGCAATGAGAATCAACATCAGGAGTGTATCTGTAGGGATTATTGATTGATTGATGCGTTCTGGCCTTAACTGGAAGAGGCAGCATTGCCCCACAGCTGACTAAGATTAAGTTGCCAGTTACTGATAACTGCAGGCCATTACCTGTGTAGTATTTCACAAGCTGGAAGATGAGATGAAGACCTTTTATGGTCCTTAGCTTAAGAAACCATGGCATTCACAGGGTCTTCTATGCTCACCCTGCTGCAGGAAAACGCTGTGCTCTGCTCCAGCTCATAGCAGCCGTTGTTGTGAGAATTGGAGGCGACGTTGATTTGATTCAAGCGCTGCCCATTATTCCTATAGGGATCTCTTTGGGACAACTGAGGCACTAATGGCTTGTCTCCCCCCCGCGGAAGGTGGAAGTCGTGTTAAGCTGTGCTGCTGTCAGCAAGCTGGGAGCTGGGGGTCTCCCCACCACAACTCTCAATTGCTAGCAGGTTTCTCTCACTGCACCTCATTTGCATCTGGGACATCAATTAGCATGTTTGTTGAGGCTAATTGAATGAAACTCAATCATAGCTCTTAATTGCTTGACTATGTGAAAAGAAATCACATTAATGCAGCTAATTAAGTGCATGGCAATAGATGCAACATAATTAGGAGCGAAATGTAGAAAACAAGCGCTTGCGAAGGCGCTGGCGCAGGGGTGCGGCGGACCGGGCAGCCCGCCGACCGTCGGTCCCTCTGCTTGCGGTGGCCACGGAGCGGGACAAGCGGGCGGAGTTGCGGCCAGCGAGTTCTCCTCCTGCTTACCACAAAATAAAAAGGAAAAGGGGAAGACAGGGATGTGCATCTGGTTTAAACACTTCGCCACCACCCCGTGTCAAAGCAAATGGAAGAATTTGACTGACACTTCCTGCACCAGACCCGTCTAATAAGCCTGAGATCTTCGTGCCCTTCTGCATATGTTAGTGAAGAAGGAGTGGAAGGAAAGCAAAGTTTGCAGAGGGGAAAATAAAACTAAATCTGAGTGCTTTCATGCTGACAGGAGATTACAAAAATAGGCTAATAGAAAGAGGTTTCCTGAAAAAAAAAAAAAAAGAAAAAAAAATCAATGTGCTTTTACTCCCATTTCCATCTTAAAGGGATGGGTTGTACTGTTCAGGGCAATCAAACCATTAAAGTAGTTTTCTGTACCTTTGTGGGGTGTGATAGCAGGGTAGTACAGTTCCAAGAGAGGTGGTATTTCAGAGATGCCCAGCTTGAAAATCCCACAAGTCATGTATGTGTTTTTGCATTTAGATGTTTTGATTAACGTAATTTGTTATTTCCAGCATGTAATTATCTACATCTTACCCCAGTGTGAAATGTGTAGACAGCGTATGACTTTCAAAGTGTATTTTACCATGATAGAGTACTTTTCAGTACTCTTTCATGGTAAAATGTACTTTGGAATTACTGTGATAAAATAGAAGTCATGAAACTCTCTTCCTTTTCATAAATCATAATTAAAAGGCAAAGAAGCAGTCACAGTGTCTTATATAGTAACCATTCAAAACCAGATGTATTTCCCTTTGGGAAGAGTCTCTTTTCTCCTCTATGTATAACTTGGAAAAATTAGCAAATTCTTACCTTTTGGATTATTTGCTTTTGTATTAAAATCACAGGCTTGGGGGGGGGGGGAACGAACCACCTTGCTACAATCAAGTGTTTTCACTTTCTTTATTTGTTGCAATTTATTGTTTTTTTACTCTAGCTCAAAGTCCATCCTGTAGACTTCATTTGAGCTAAAAATGAATTGAGTGAATAGTGGAGGTTACCTTGGCTGTTCACATCAAAGGCTTTGCAAATAAAGTAAACTTTCTGATTAAATAGATGCAGTGTTTTACTCCTTGGTACCTTTATATTTTAAGGGGTGCTTCTTGTAACGTTATGAGTTACTTAAAGTTCAGATTGCAGCTGTCATGTAAAGCACTGTCTGTAGCTAAGTAACTGAGTTTTGAGCTGCACTGTACAGTATGAATCTTTTGTATCTTATTTTTTAGCAAAGCTGATCATACTTGGAGCACCTGTCTGCTTGGGGGTGAAATAATCTGCAAAACATACTTGAAAGACTATAAGCGTAAAACCAGAATTTCGGGGGGGGGGGGGGAAGCCCCAGTGGTTTTGCTGTATCTATGTCTTTTTCTACATACATGCACTAGATAAGTTTTCTGAGTGGTGTTAAGATTGTGCTGTTTTGTTCCAAAGCTCTGCTGTAGGACAGTTTAGAAAAAAACGATTCTGAAGTGAGCCTGACAGTTTTCTTTGCGCTGTGCTAGTTTGGCAGAGTAAACCTGTCTCTAGTTGAGAACCTTTCTGGAGCAGAGGTAAACAGATGGGAATCTAGGTAAGACCCTACAAAAGGAGAAGGAAATTACTTGTATGGCTGAGGAAAGAAATGTGCTGAAGACCACACTGTAGCTGGTGATCTGAAAGTTAGCAAATATGGCTGGGCATTAAAATAAAAAGTTGTCCACCTATCATCTGGGGTGTGGGAGATACAGAAGTACTTGAGTATTTGATGCTTACTGCTATAGTGCTAGTCCTGTCATCTGCAGAGCCTTGCTAGCTGCTCAGAGTTAGGTGTGGAGAAGTGTTCTTAAGGGTAAGAATATCTTATAGATAAAACTAGGCACTTTGTTGTCCTTGTGTGTATAAGAGGGTAGGCAGGTCCTTTATGATTTGGCCCATCTAAGTAACACTTAGATGGCTTTCAGATACCTGACTTTTGAGGGTGTTTACAAGCTCAAATTGTGAGTTCTAATCAAAATTACTCTCCTGGTATGCTTAGTGATGTGATTACTCTGCACAGCAGAAGTTCATGTTTAGCTTGTGGCTGCAAGCACTGCCACTCTTGCCTCGAAACAAATGAAAAGGAGGACCGAAGTACACTGCGTAATGTCAGTGCACTGAATCCCTGCTGAGTTGAAGCAGGCTTCTGCTGTGTTCTGTAGCATTTAGGTCAGGTAGAGGGATATTTTAACCTCCTTGTTCAGAGACATTAAAAGAGTATCTACAGTAAGTACACCTTCATATTCAAAGGCAGACTTTGTTTTCTTGCTCAGATATGCTTAAGATGCTATGTTTCTCTCTTGTCACGTAAAGCAGGAAGAAAGGATGGGGATTTGTTATTTGAATGCCATTAATAGGGAACCTGTTTTGAAGCTGACCAAGTTTCTAAAGTTGTGCAGTACTTGACTGCTGTAGAGCATTTAGTACAGCATCTAATGCATCACTTTCTCCTTAGGACCTGTCAACCGCAAGGGAACAGTGGGACAGGCGCAGTAGAAGCAGTATTCTGATGAAGCTATGGAAGTTTACTTGTAGTAGGCAAGCATTGTTCAGAGAAAGTCAAAGATCTTGTTGTCTGGCACAAACTGTTTCTTTATGGGGCAGTTAAATGAGGGTACCTTCTAAAGCAGCAGTAGGTTCTGGCTTGAAGCTCTCATCTCTCAAGCTTTAGAATGCCAAAACAGTGAAACACTGGACGACTTAAAGTGAACAGGTTTTTTATTATTGTTGTTATTTTGTATGCCTGAACTCCTGACATACTACATGTTTCCTGTAGCAGCAAAGGGAAAAAGGCTGTAAACACCAGGTTGGAAATCTGCCTGTTAGGCAACTTTTGAAATATAAAATGATTTGGGGACCCTCTAGCTATTCAGGATGCTCTTGGAAAGAAAAAAGCAGTATTTCAGTAGTAATTTTTACTATTGAAGCGGTAGAGTGAAAGTTACTTTTGGACCCTACAGGAGTGTGTGTAGCAGATGTAAAAGTAGCTTTCAACAGTTGAACCAGGAAGAAGAGGAGGTATTCAATAATATCTTCTGTGCTGTCCCACTCAGCTTTCTAATTATTAATCTAAGGACCTTATGGCATTTGAAGTAAATCCCTGCTATGGAACTATGGAAAGAGACTGCCAGTTAAGGTACACATGGTTAGTTCATTCCTGGCCAAGGGAGGAAGGTCAGATCACAGTGTGGGAGTGGAACAGCCTAGCCCTTCTAATGGACTGGTGTTTGCGTCCTATGGCAGAGAAGCAGCATCTCATGTTTCTCTCCAGCCTGAGATTCTCTTCAGGAAACCCCTGGTTTCTTAGATTGCTTTGTATCGTTCCTGCAGATGTTGCAACACAGGCAGGTGTCCTAAATCTGAATGACTTGACCCTGTCTTCTGTAAAAAAGATATTGTCTACCCCTGTTACTAGTTCATGAAATAATTTTCAATACAGCTCTAATTGTAGAGCTGTGAGAGACTTTATGTTGTTGTTAAATTTCTGGACAGTATTGAGGAACTGGAACAAGAGAACAGTTTTCTATAACTGAGGCATCTGTAGTTAATTCTTGTCTTTAGAAATGGAGGAGATATGATCTTTGCACCAAAATTTGTTGATACTGAGGTGAATGTTGCTCTTGCTTTAATTATAACAGTTATTAAGTCTTGATTTCAGTAGGTAATCTGGATTAAAGTGAAAGATGTAGTTTAACAATATTTCCTTTATCACATCTTACTTCATAACTTTATGTGAATTTAGATGATGTAAGTTTTTTCTTAAATTATTTTGCTATGGCCCAAATAATATGTTAGTCTTCAGTTAATCTAGAATAATTTGTGGACACATAGAGTCCATGCAACTGTTTTCTTTTTGTTTCACTGTGTTTGTTGTCCTAGCTTTTGAAGCTTGTCCTATATTTTTCCATTAGCAGGCTCTGTTTCTGCTGCTTAACCAGTTCTACCTTCACTTTTTTTTGTTTCTGCGGTGAAGGGAAATTTCTTAAAAGCGTTTTTCATGCTGTCATGGAGAAGCATAAAGTAGCACCACACCTTTGTGAAGTCCTTTGTGGAGCTCAAGAGGGGAGGTACAGGAGACAAAAGGAGGACCTGTCTGTTGCTAGATGTGGCACTTCAGCACTATGGAAATCAGTGTTTTCAGTAGTTGCAGGGCCAAACAAGCTACTTCTGTTTGTTTCTAAAGGTTTCATCTATAGTCAGTATTTTTCGAGATGAAGTTAGCATGCTGAACAGTGCTTGGACTGCATCAGAACCCAGGCAGTATGATAGTGAAGTTGTGCAGTTGTACAATCCTTGCTTGCAGTTAATCACACTTCTGTAACATCTGCTCTGATGCTTCCCCAAAAGTGGTTCATTATAAGACTAGTGGGAAGTTGCAACATGTTTTGGTTTTTCTGAATGTGGAGAAGGGTAAACTGGCATGTGGAATGGAAGTAATCTATTCAGTGGAAGTTACCTGAGAATCTTACTTTGCATTACAGTATTTAAGATTAGTGCAACATTTGCAGTTGAAACTGAGCTGTGCATGGCTGTGTGTTCAGACTTGTGTGGCTAGTTAAGTGTGGGGGCAGCCCAACAGTGTATTGTGCTGGAACCTTTTTTTATGAATGTTGCACATATGAAACAGGTAAGGTGGATTCTTAGATGTTGAAGGTGAGTTCTTAGATGTTTCAAGATGCAATCAGTAGCCCTCTTCTGATCTTTCATTGTGAAGCTACTTACAAGATAATTTTCTGAAGCCTTGGTGTACAAGATGGCCCATGAGCATAGCCTGCTCGTGGCTTCATATGATTGCTTTTTGCATAAAATGCTGCTAAAGGATTTTCTTGGGGTTGGGAAAGTGTAATACTGCATGTAAAATCTTGACTCTCACCCTTCTGGAGTTATATTTATATATTGTTAGTATGTATAATGATATATCCCACTGTATTTTTGTGACCCTTTGGACTTGTTTAAAACAGGGAATTGATGGACAATAGACATTCTGAGTGTGGTGGTTTTATACCGATACAGGGAGTGGTCCTTTTTTTTATTTACTGTCTATTGTTTAGATTGGTGCAAGTGTGCAGAAAATGCTATGTGTTTTCATGGGTGTTATGATAAGCAGCGTCAGAAATTATGCTGCAAGTGTAAATTCACCTTCATAGTTCTTGCACATGTCATAACAATCCACAGATGAATTTCCAAGGTAGTTATACATCAACAGTATTCTTCACTGAATATGAGTCTACAGTTTGAGATGCCTTGGACTTGCATTCTTAGGGGGCTGAAAATTGCTGTGTTCAAAATCCAACTTCTACTACCACTAGTTATTTGAAAATACGCCATGCTTCCAGAAACTGATGCCAAATTGTCATCTTAGGACTTGGTGGAACCTAAGGGACTGCGTGGTAGTCCCGTGGCATCAAGAAGGAGTGCTGAAAGAGCCAAGAATAGCTGGCTGTCATGCTGAACACTCTTCCATTTTTCTGATGTATCTTTGACTTTATTGGATTAGGTGGGATCTCACCAAAGATGAGACACCCTGTTATTTGATACATATCATCCCAGGCATTTGGAGGCCTGTTGAGGGAAGTAATGTAATAAACAGGTATTTATAACTCATTTTTTAACTGGATGCTAGGTCTTCAAATATTTTTGCTTTTGGTGTTCAATTTTCTACTTGCTTTTTATATCTGAATACCAGAGAGAAACAAGCATCTCTGAATGATACCTGTTTTTTCCTACTGTATGTTATAACAGTTTGTTGTTTCCTTCTCGCTTTTCTTTATGTTTAAGCAAGTCTGTTGCCTTTATTTTTTTTATGATCCTCTGTTGGGCTTTTTGCTGATTTCCCTACACCTTTTATTTCAGGAAATGCGTAACCTAAATTGGGGCTCAGCCAGAGATATCACATAGAACACTTAAGTGTGGTAGCTGAAGTTCTGCAAAAAATGAATAGCTGAAACCACGGTTTTACCATTAAGTGCTTTAGGCCACTGTACGTGCTGATGTTTGGCATGCTTTTGATCTGTGTTGCTTTTTAGCAAACTCTTAAGAGTAATCTCAGAAGAAAAGTGTTATGTGTATGTGAGGAGGAATTAGAATGAAAAAATTATAACATTTCATGTGAAGCCTGAAATGAAAAGAGCAAGTAGTTTGTGCAGTTTTATTCTTGAGAAACAGAGAAAACAAGTAAGTCCTCATGCTGCTTTTTCCTCTTAATTCTAGAAATCTGGGTACTATCTAGCTAGGAAACTGATGAAGAAGCAACATAAGGTGCATGCTAGTTTTGACTTTATGTATCTACAGTAACCAATATTTTGAAGAGTGTGCAGCCTTGGTGAACCCAGAACATTTGCTAACTGAAAGTACATCTTGTTTCTAGGGGCAAGATCTGAAAACACAGTTTGCAAATACTTTTTTTTTTTTTCCAAAGACAAATATATCAGCTTGAAAATATTTGTATTTTCAGGTAATGTAGTTCTGTTACTTAATCTTACTGTGGCCTACTTTTTAAATGAATTTAAATGGTGTAAGTTTCTCAGAGGAAGGCTGAAGCCTCTTTTCCAAGCTGAATGCTGAATCTGCTGTGATAGTAGAAGTGAAAATAAGGAACCATTCACAGCCTTACCCACAGAAGGTAGAAGTCGTAGATCCCAAGAACCTAAACAGAGGTCACACTGGATAAACCGGGAGCACCATAAGCAATGTGGAAATACAAGACTGTGGTTTCATGAAGGATAAACTTGCTTCACTGGAGCAGTCAGGGTGAACTGAAAAGTCTTTCTTCCACTCAGGCCTTGCGCAAAATATAGACTGTTTTGAGATGCATATATTGAACTTGCTGAAAATAAAACGCTTCAGTTGAAAGATATAGGTTATAGTAGTTAATACTTGTTCAAATACTGTGATGATTTTTATAGTCTAAATAACAGATAACTCTTAGAAGACCAGGCATGCTGATGTCTTCCATAGAAACCTCTAAACTGGATTTTATATTTCAGTATGCTTTGGACATCTTCTGCTACCTTATCAGAGTACATGTTTGATTTGACTTAAAGCAAAGTGAGTCTTAAGGTATGACAGGTTTCTTCAGAAAATGGCAAGCTTTGAAGATACAGAGGAATCAAGAAGTATGGTCTAAACAGGAACTGGAGTGATATCAAGAAGATTAAAATAGAGTCTTGTGGAGACTTGATAAAACAAGTTTAACCTTCATTAATTTGGTAACTCTCTATTATAAAGACCTAGTCCTTGTAATAAAAAGTGGTGCGGGGATGAGCGTGATTCAAATTCATTTAGTTAAAATTATTCTGCATTTTATGTAGGTGTCGTTGTGTCTGTGAGCTCAGGCTTGCAAGTATGAATTACTTAGCTTTGGGTTCCTGCTCGTAACTGTCAGATTTCTCCCTCTCCTGGAAATCCCTGACCCATTAAATGCAGCTTTTTGGGGAGCTAAGAAACATCAGCTGCTCAGAAGGCAGATGCAGAACTACAGCAGTTCACACTGTGGCATGTTAAGCCAGAATTGGTTTTAGTGTGGGGATTTTTTTGTTGTTTTGTTTCAAATAACCTTTTCTGAAGCTTCTGCAACTTAACCGTTGCTTCAGAAACAACCCAAGTTTTCTGTGCATCTGCATATGGGTAGAGGTGTGGAATTCAGGTTCTATGGTTAATAATCCTTTCTTTAGTCAGGGTATGCTTGTGAGTTGCATGTTCCCTGAGGAGCTACCAGCATGAGGTTCAAGATGTTACTGCCGTGATGCCAGAAATAGAATAGAATGCTCTGCCCAAGTTTTAGCCACTTAAGCATTTTGAACATTTTACAAACCCACCTTTATCAGTGGCTAATAAAGTTAACTGTGAAAGGAAGCAGTTAAGGTTAGACCTTCACTATTGCAGAGGTAGCAAAACCATATGGCAGAAGCTAGTAATTATTGCTGGGTGTTGAGGTATGCTTTATTCAGCTTAACCTCAAGACATGTCTAGAGCTATAACTGTAACAAAAGAACTGTTTGTGAAACTAGGTATAATTTGAGCAGCTTTGAGTGGTGTTTGCTGCTCACGTTCGAATACCATGTTTCTATTAGGGATGTATTGATTGAGAGATCAAAACAGACATGAGTTACAATTACTTGGGACTTTTCTGGTATGGCTCATTTATCATGGAAGAACTAATTTTATTCCTGTTAATGAATGCTACTAGCTAGTATTCTCCATTTGCGTAGAATCAGTGTCCTTTCAGCAGATAAAACTTCTAATCTTAATTGAAATGACATATGGGGAATTTGTAGGGCTGCTTTCAGGATACCAACCTGATTTGTAATAGAATTACTGTAAATCATACTGTGGAAGGATACTTAGTGTGTAAAGAACCTACACCAGCCGGTCGTAAATAGTCAGTAGCAAAAGCTATAATGATGAAAAAAATCTATGTATTCGTGCCTCGATGATGTGTTAGTAATCTAGACATGCCATAATCAACCCCAAACTTTTAGTAATGAAGACATGCAAGTAATGATACTTTGGTACACAAGCTCTCTCATCACCAGGGTGTATATGATGTGTGTCTTATAGAGAGTAGTCAGGAGGGATAAAAATTCAGAAGATACTGGGATTGCAGTTGAACTGAGCATTGCCTTATGTTGGTAGAAGGAAACACTATACAAGGCTTTACTGGTTCAGCAGCCAGTGTCACAATCGGAGTAGAGCTGAGATTGCGAGATGTTCAAACTTAAACAGGGGAAGTTTACATTGGATATAAGGAAGAAGTTCTTTACTGTAAGGGTGGTGGGGCACTGGAATGGGTTGCCCAAGGAAGTTGTGAATGCTCCATCCCTTGCGGTGTTCAAGGCCCAGTTGGACAGAGCCTTGGGTGACATGGTTTAGTGGGAGGTGTTGCTGCCCATGGCAGGGGGGTTGGAACTAGATGGTCTTTTCCAACCCTAACTATTCTATGATTCAGTGATTCTATGTTAAGCAGATATCACATGGAATTTGAGGCTAGGTCTTGTTTCTGCAACAGAAGCTAAACTGACTTTTTCCAAGGAAGAGTGTCTTAAGCCAACTGGCAAGTTTATTCTTGAGGTAACTTTAAAGTGGCACATGAGTGCATTTTTACAGGAAAAGTATCTTGACTCTGAAAATTTCCATACCTTACTAGTAATCCTTTGTTTTTAACTGGTTTTTTGTGTGTGTGGGTTTTGGGTTTTTTTGTTGGTTTTTATTGGGTTTTGTTTGTTTTTGGTTTTTTTTTAAGTTTAAAAGTTAAAATTTACTCTTAACAATTATGGGGAGAAACAAATGCTTGTATCTGCTTTTAATCCAAAGGATGCATGTGAGCTAAAATGTGTTGGGTTTACCATGGCGTTGCAATCCATTGATAAAAGTTTTGGAGCTGATATTCTGATCATTCTCTGCAGTGACAATAAAGCCAAATTTACAGCAATAAATTGCTGTCTCGGTTCTCAAAACTTGCTGTATGGTTGAATACTCACGCATAGTAAGGTATCGCGTTGCAGTAATTAGGTATTCTCTGAATTTAATGTACTTGTAATACTTCTAAAAAGCCGAGTGTTCTTCTTTCTGTTTATTGTCTGCCTGGATTTTCTTTGCAAACATATAAAACATTTGCAATTCAGTTTCTTCAGGAATTCAGAGATTATCATTTTAGTTGGAAGTCTGACTGGTAGAACATACATGAGCAGTTTGATGGGGGATGGTGGCTAGTTTACACAAATAGGGAGAGAATGCAAAACCATGGCAAACAGTCACCAAAAATAAGAATAAATCTAACAAATGTTACGAATTCCAACTGAAGCTTAACCAGACTCTAGCTTAGGGCTTCAGAGGGGACTCCAAATTTGAATTGACATATTTGAATTTTTGCACAGAGTTGAAACTTGAACTCAGTAAGTGTTGAAGCATAACATATTTTTAGTAGCTTAAGAATGTTTGTTACATCACTTGTTTTGAAATTAGTTTTTACACTTTATATGAAAATAGTGCAAATTGCACATGCTTGGTAGTCTGTCACATTAGGAAGCTTTCATCTTGAGATATCCGTGGCTTCAAGCAGGCCTGTTTTCATCCTTAGAACTTGTGCTAGGTTTGTGTTCAGATTTAAGATCTAGCTGGGAGTTAAATTAGACTTGAGGGGAAAAAAAAAAAAAAAAGGCTATTTTATCAAGCTGTATGGATAGCTATGGACAGTGGAAGTAGTCTCACAATGTAAGCTCATGTTAGCTGCTTTGTGGCAGTTGTCCGTGTGTGCAGTATTAATCAAGATAGCTCCCTTCAGTGAAAGGAGGAAAACTTGCTTAAGCTATCTCTGTGGGTAAGTGTCCCTATGGGTAGTTCAGGGAGCAGCTTAAACCTTGGTGCTGTTGCTGTGCTGCAGTAATTTATTCTCAGGTCTCTGCCTCTTTCTCAGGCGGTTAGTGTGATTTCATGTCACTGGATGAGCTTAATGATCCAGACAGCTATTTGAAAATCCTCAGAAGATTCTCTGGCATCAGTTAAAATGTTTGAACATAATGAAACATTTCTGCCCAAGAAAAATTACTGTATTAGTGTCCAGAAGAGCTGGTTGTCTGACTGACAAAATATAAGAATCTATCAAACCCAGGTAAAAACTAAAAAGCAGAAAATGCTTCTAGCTTTGTTTACTGAACAAAAGTTGGCTCACTTGCAGAGTGTCTGCATTAGTAATAGAATAGCTGTACTTCCAGGAGTTTTGAGAATAAAAGTCTTCAATTGGGCCAGATCAGCTTTTCAGTGTGTCTTGTCTTCAGAATTGATTTCTGAATAATGTATGAAAGTCAGCTCTAGAGAATCTTAATTTCTCTTTTATAAGAGGTAGTACTTACCCTTTTGAGTTGGTATTGTCAGAGTTGCTTATTCCAAAGCATATAAAAGTTGGTGAAAGTGAACAGGTTTCCACTTTACAAGGTGCTGTTTGTGCAGGACCTTGGAGGGAAAAAAAACTCTGATAAGAATTTAAGACTTCCCCTTACATGTAAGAATTTGGGGAGTATTAAGAACGGCACATATTCTTCTTTACAATTAGTTGCTTCCCTGCAGAAGGGGTTCTGAACCAACAGACCCAAAACTTAGTGGATTCTGTGTGGTACAGACAATTAGAAAGATTCAGGTTTGACCATCTGATGATACTGCTCTAGTATCAGAAGTGGGAAATGTCCGGAAAAACTTAATCCTCTGACCTTGGTTGGTCCTGTGACTGAACTAGAGCTATTTTTCCGTGTGTCTGACCACTGTTGTTTTGTTCCATCTCGGAACTGGTATCCCCTCTCTGAGAAGCAGGTTTTTTTACCTTTGCTTCTTTTCCCCCCTCTACTCTTAATTGTAGGCGGGTAAACCAGTTGATTAATTTACCTCATCTGTCATTCTCATGCTTAAAGCTTTTTTTTTTTCTTAAAAATGACATTAATTGGGGAATGCTGTTCCCAAGGTGGTTTTAACTAAGCATCTCTTCCAGAGCAGTAAATGTGCTGGGGCAGAAGCATTATGAAAATTTTAGGGAATTCACTGCAACTTCACAATGCAACCAGAATGTCAGGGTCTGAACGAGAGTCATGGTGTCTGAAGTGTTGAATAACCATGATACCTCTTGAAAATGATAATGCTTCTGGGAGGAACTATATGTTTAATTCTGTACCTGAACAACTAGTTCACACAAGCAGGTCTCAGGATTATCTTCAAATAGTGACTGTATTTAATCATGTCTTTGGCCTGAGGCTGAGCTCCAGTTAGAGGTTCATTTGGTTTAATATCAGTTGGAAAGATTGTATTATTAGCTTTCCTGTTTCTCAGACAGGTAACAAAAGTTGAAGCAGAAATCAAAACTTGAAGCTAAAGGTGCTGAAAGAAAATTAAATTCTGCCAAAACTCAACACTTTCATACCTATCATATCAAGCTCAATTACTACTGCTAACTGAACTTTCTTCAGTTCCTTATTGCGTGGTTGCTTTTTAGGAAAGCTTTACAAGCAGTAAGTATGCGGTTTCTTCATCCCTTGCTAAAGTAGGGTTTCCTGTTCCTTAACTTTCTTAGCCGCATCACTTTGGTTTGCCTTTTTCTGGAGCCGTACTTAAAGAAGTTGTTGAAGAAAATGTCCAGGAGGCGCTTTCTCCTGGTTTATCTGATAAGGGCAGAAGCAGAAAGGAAGCTTCATGTTCACAGTCCTTGATAGATGTGAAGATTTTAAAATGCTTCATTTCCAGTGACTTGTCCTGGTTAACCTTTCTTCCTTCTGTTGGAATGGGTTTTTTCAAAGACCTGCTCATCCTTCAGAGGGAATCTTTACTGGAAAAAGTATCTATGTGCATATAAACCTCCTGCTCCTCCAGTTGATCAAGTGCTTTAAGTATGGCATTAAGAAGTAGAATTAAGCAGTTACGTTAATACATTACAGAAATGTATTAATACATGCATTAATTAGCAAAAATAATGTGAACAGATTAGTGACAGGCTGGGCAGACATGGTGGTTTTAAGGACTGTTGCATTTCAGGAAGCGTGCTAGGCAGTTACTGACGCGGTACTAGCAGTTAATGGAGGCAAACTGAAAGTGAGCTCTGTACTTTTTAAGAGATTGTATATTGAGACAGCATTAGAATCCAGAGTGTGATATTAGAATGTGAAAGCATTATTTCTTGAAGATAGCTTCCCTCATTTTTCTCTTTCTAGCTAAACAGAATCATAGAATAATTAGGGTTGGAAAGGACCTTAAGATCATCTAGTTCCTACCGCCCTAACATGGGCAGGGACACCATCAACTAAAGTCCTGCCAGGGGCAAGCTTTGCTATGCAAAATAAGGAATATGCAGAAGGGTTTTCTTTCCCCTAAACTGAAAACAGCAAGCACAAGAGGGCTTTTTAACTTCCTTATTAATCTTGCATTAGACATCCCCAGAGTTCATGTTTATGTCAAATATCTGTGCATATAAATACTTAGCTGTTCAAAGGCAGTATCGTCTCCAGTCAAGAGGAAAAAAAAAGGCCTTACTTTTTGCATACTTCCTATCTTTTTGTTAGCATCTGCAGAGAGACCACAGTTGACAGTATTTTCCTGCTTAAAGATGAAGGAGCAGAAAATTGAAAAAGCAGAGGAAGTTGGCATTGCTCTTGCTCCTTGCACGTCTGTCATCTTAAAGGTAGCCAGCCTTCAAAGCAAAATTTTTATCTCAATATAGACTCTACTAAGTGAAGAGGGATTCAAACAGGTTACTTGGTTTATTTGGTAGGAGTAATTTTGAATTGCTTGGTATTTAATTTTTGGCTGATTTGGTTGATGCTTCTTATCAACTGCCTGATAAATCGGGGTGTGCGTGGGGTGGGTTGGTTATCTGTTACTCAGCTGTCATAGTCTTTTTCTGTTGTGCCCCTTGGAGTATATGCGTTTTACAGATTGATCTGGGGACTACAGTCAAATAATTGTTGTACTTATTCCTGTCCTAATGTAGAATACTGTGATACAGCTGTAGCTTTAGAGTGCGAAGTCATATAGACAAGGAAATGTGAAAGCCTGTCTCCTTATTTAAATGACTGAGATTGTGTGATATAATGATCCTTTTTCTTCCTTTCCAGTTAATACAATTGCTTTCTGATAGGTTTAGAACTGAAGGGTGTCACTGAAACAACTGGTTAAGTGTAGAATGCCAAGAAATATTCTTAAGGTGCTAAGAATCTTGACTATACAAATGGTTTCATAATGACATGGTCCTCCGGAGTTCTTCCAGTAACTTCCTTTTTTGGAAGGGGGTACAAGGGGGTGACAACGTGTGAAGCGCAGAGCACTTTTTATGAGGAGGTAGTGGATGTGCTAAGTCCAGTATCCATTTTAGAATGGCTAGAGAAGTGTTTTGTTTTGTTCTGGCAGGAAAGGAAATCCACCAGAAGTTTGAGTTTCCATCTCAGGTTTTATAGTTTGCATCTCTTTAAGCAGTTGAACTTCTTGCTTCAATGTCCTTGTTGAAGCTTGATGGCTTCTATTGTTTCAAGTACTATCAAATAACTGAAAGATAGGGTGCTTTATGGCTTAAACCTCCTCTTCTGTCATTGTCCTCTCTGCCCCCAGTTGGTTGTCGTAAATGAGTCAAAAAGAAATAGTGTTGGCACTAGATGAAGCTGAATACAGTATTTGTTCCAGAGTCACGTGTTATGTCAATCTGAAAAGTAAGCTAAGAGCATGATTGAGTTTTAGGATGCAAGCAGCCTGTACAACATGTGATACTGAAAAATAGGGGTTTGCTACAGCAGAGTCAGGTCAGGCTAGTTGGGAATCACTGGAAATTCAAGCTCAGGCAGGATCAGAGCCCTAACTCAGTCTGAGGAATACTGGTCAGCAAAAAAGTGCATGCTAGGCTTTTTATATCAAATAGCATGACAGACCACAGTAGCCTAAAGCAGCTCCTAGTTTCGTGGGCTGGTGGCTTAGCTGAGGAGTCGTGAAACTGGAATAGATTGCCAAGAGAAGTTGTAGATGCCTCATCCCTGGCAGTGTTCAAGGCCAGGCTGCATGGGGCTTTGAGCAACCTGATCTGCTGGAAGGTGTCCCTGCCCATGTCAGGGGGGGTTGGAGCTAGATGGTTTTTAAAGTGCCTTCCAACCCAAGCCATTCTGTGAATGAAGCAAAGACTTGTACCCAGGGAAATTTCCTTTGAAAAGTTCTCATAGCTAGGAACTGAGTTTTAATTTTCTGTTGGAAAACAGAGGAAGGTGAAGTGACGACATAACTGCTGCTCAAAGTTCATGGGGTGGTGGGTCTAAGCGGGAGCAAACAACAGATGTTTATTCTGCTGCATTCTGTGGTACAGATACCCAAGTTAGCTTCGTAGAGCATTTTGGAAAATACATTGGTTTGTGTTTCATTCAAAGATGTCATGGCTAGACTACCTGAGATAGACCAGCAGAGATGCCACACCACTTCTGTGCTGTATATAGGTGTGTATATACATAAAGGATTACTGTGTACTCTTGGTGAATTAAGGAATAGCTATACAAATGACAAAAAAAAGAGGCATGGGGAAAGAGGAAACTTGTACTTACTTTGGCCATTGCCCAAGTTTGGAGGGAAGGTCAGAGAAATGCTTCGTGTACTGCAGTTCAGCTTTGTCACATCTTCAGAGATCTTAAAAAAGCTTTTTAGGTGCTTCAGCGATTAAGAAGATTGGGTAACTGAGCTGTAATAGTGTGTGTGTGTGTATATATATGCTTTACTTGTGTAACACCACTTTAAGTAGTGAAATCTGCTCCGGAGTGTTGTGCAGCAATTGAGTGTTTAGGACTGAACTTCCACATCTGGATTCTGAAAGCAGCTTTGACTTCTGTTAATTTCCAAAATCCCTGTTTAAGAGCCAAAATGGAATTGCCAGTCTCTCACTAAAACCAAATTGTTAGCTTCTATTTCAAGATTTGGAATTTTCTTTAAGAAATTGTAGATAATTCTGTGAGAAAAAGTCACAAATTACTCAAAACACCATGTAAAACACATATTTAGTACCTGCTGCTTATGCTCCATTACTCCTAACTTACTACTGGCCTTCATTATTGACATCTCCATATTTAGTTGCTATCTTAAGACTAAAGACTGGAAAATTCGGTTTAAACTGTTCTTTTAAAGACAGTGAAAATGCTGCAGTTCACTCAGATTACTGGGGTTTCCCCTACACCGACTACATTCATGTCATTCTAGTGGCATAAATACGCATAGCTGAATGTTTGTAATGACAGATAATGTAGTTATAGGCTTAACTTGTCATGAGTGTGAAAGGTGCATTTCTGTACGGTTAGACACAATCCTTTATTCCTATTATTTGTAGAAAGTCTGGACATCTTACAGGTTTGTGTATTTGCAGTGGTGCCAAACAGATTAACCTTGTGGTGTGAATGCTTCTGGTAGTCCATGTTTGCAGAAAATCTGTAGGGAAGGAAGCAGCTTTTAATGTCAGGAGTGAAAAGATGTTCTATTAGGCATAGAAACCACTGAATGTTCTCAAAATTTATTGGTAACAGAAGTCTGTGGAGAGACCTGCTTTGCTGCATATCTGGTCAATTATTTCCTAACTGCTCTTTTCTTGTGTTCCTTTTGCTTGCTTAAGGTGACAGGAATGGTTTAGGTAAATTGAAAGATGGCTCATTATTTATTTTCAAGAAGAAAATCAAATAGAACCTGGCCTCTTGATTTCTCAGTCCTTTGACAAAGTGGAGTTAATCAGTGATGGCAAAGATGGACATTAACATGGAGATGCTTTAATTTCTATGTAAATAGTCCTAGCATTTTGTGCTAAACAGCTAGCAGGTGGTGTGACTCCAGAGATGCTGAGACTACTGCTGATAAAAAGGGTCCGTTGATCTCTGTCTCCCCTGCTTTACCTTGTAAAGGCACCTGTTGGATTCACTGCACATCCCCCAACCCACAGATTATTCATCAGCTGGGGAGGGTTTCATCTTTCCCTGGGGCAGAGGGGGGAGAAAAAAGGTAACTCAATCTGATAAGTTCTAGAGCTCCTGCAGAAAAGGAGCTGAGACCTTCCTCCTGGGGTTGCAGTAACAGCCTGTTAGATCAGTTGCTACCAGGACTGAAAGCAGTGTGTTTTCTTGAGCAGTATGACCCAAAGACGTGGCCCAAAATCTAGATGGCCTTGTTTTGGTTTTGCTGGTTCAGCTTTCAATAAAGATGAGCGAGCAGATCTGGCAGACTGCTGTAGGCAGCTGCACTAGCTAGTGTGGAATAGGGGAACAGGTCTAGTTTGTAGGAGAGGAATGGTCTCAAAAGAATATTTTAGTTGCCTCCAGTTACTCATGAAACTGCAGCCATTATAGCTGTGGTTAGATGTCTAGCAAAACATTAATCAGCTTTCAGACTTAAGAAGAGATTTTTTCTTTTTTGAAAACTGACTTCTGGGATCCTGCTGTTCTGTTTGGGAAATGTTTGTTTGTGGGGAGGAGGTTGGTTTAATTTTCTTATATAAGTCTCTGTGATTCTTTTCTTAGCATTTAAGTGTTCCAGAATGAGAAAAATGCATGTTATCTCCTCTTGGATGATTGTTTCTTATCTAGTAACTTAGCTTTACTGTAGTACAGTTCATTCAGTATTTCTTTATAGATGAACATTAATGAGGTAGTGTAAATACTGTACCTGATGGTTTGCAATTTTTTCTTGTTGCTACATGAAGAGTTGATAGTTTTTAAATTACTATTGTATTAAAAGTTAACTAAGCCCTTTTATGCAACCCTGCTTAGGCAGCTGGATTGTGCTTTCATGGTTGTACTTTCTGCATGTACATCAGCCTTTGGGTCAGTAGATACAAAATTTGGGTGTTATTTCAAGTGACAGTATGAATAAAGAGATGCTGTTGCTTAAAGCTTCCTATTCTGTGGGTTTTGTCAGCATCCTGATGCTTTCAGTTCTTCAGAGGAGACTGGAGACATTTCTTGTGTATCACATTAACACAATCATTTACATGTGTATGCATGTATGCAATTACAAAAACTCATGATAGGAAATAAGTTTGGGGGATGGAAGAGGTGATATTGTAGTTGCTATAAAATTGAAGGCATGTTTGTAGAATTACTGTATCAGAACCATAGGTAGCAATTATTAGCAGCTGTTTACCCAATAAACCTTTTCAATACTGTGATTGTAGTGTTTGTGAAACTGCAGGCTCTCTAGACATCTGTATGGCTCTTGGCAATGTTGGTTTTGGTCTGTTGTTGCAGAATGATAGTGCAGGCAACTTCTTGTGAATGGGTGAATGAATGAAAGATCTTGAGAAACCTGTGAAATGCCTTAATGCTTGCTGTGACTATAGCTGAGAGGGACTATGGACTTGTCGGCATGACTACAGCATTTTGCTGGTTTCTGGAAAATGTTGGGATGAGCACACCGCACTGGATGGTGTGCTGTAATCTGACTAATTGGTCTATCAATTAGTAGTAAATTAGGAGTAGATTAATTTCTTTAGGAATCCATCCTGAGGCCTCTGAGGAAGTGATGCATACACATGGGTGTCAGCAGTTCTTCTAAACACTTGCATGCTTCCTTAGAAACCCCTGTGACGTTTTCATGAGGTCATGATAGTGAGGTCCTTATTACAGAAAGTCTTAATCTGTACTTGTCTTTTTTCTAAATTACTGATCCATGGGATATTAAACCCCCTCCATTTTAAAAACTTCCCAAGTCTGTACTATTTTGCCTGAAGCTAGGCTAGGTTACACATGAATAATGATTCATCTTGAAGTGTTAAAAAAGTCCTGGTAACAAGAAGACCTTGGGGGTACTTGATTTGTACTAAGTGAAAAAGTAGCATTCTTCAGGAGTTACTGTGTTGTGAATAAATACCAATTATTTCCATACTGTGTAATAAAGCAACATCCTGCTTAGGCTGTGCCTGGTTGTAATGGTGTCTTCTGCATTTATCGGTTGGTATCAGCATTCAACTATTCATGACTTGTTGTATGTGCAATCCTGCAGTGGCTGTAGTAATGCTAAAATAGTTGTCTTGTTGATGAAAATGGTGAATAATTATTGTATGTTTTAGGTATTGAGGGCGATTTATCTCTTGCATCATGCGTGAATACAAGCTAGTGGTTCTTGGTTCTGGAGGTGTTGGAAAGTCTGCTCTGGTAAGTACTCTGTGAGGCAGGTCAAGTACACTTCCTTAGGCTTCTCTTGTCTTTTTTTCACGAATACACTCCGTACTATCCCATATTTCTTTTATGTAAGTTTGCACAAATAGAATTACTTGTGTATATACATATATAATGTGCACAAACATAATTAAAAAAATTAAAAATTATTTGCTGGGAGTTCCTGTCTGGAGCAGATACATCCTTTACTGGGTGTGTGCACATCCACTGGTGTGTTCTCGCATGCTGCTATTATTGTCTGGGCTTTGTTTGGTGGTGCTTGGTCAGGTCTTTGCCTGTCTGCGAAGTGAGGTACGTCCCCATGGCATTACAGAGGTCTCTGGCTTTGCTGGGTAACCCAGCCGTGGTATATGGGAAATCATGTTTGCATTATGAAACTCACATGATGAACTGGTTTGTTTGTGTCTGGTGTCGGTAACTCTTATCTGTAGAAAGGTCTTCAGGGTGCTGTTTGCCTAATGTTTAATAGCAGTCTCTAAGTGTTTTTTATGCAAATACAAATAAATATTTGTGTATTTAAAGGAAGCTGAACATTTTTCCTTGCAAGTAGGTGTATAGCTGTGGCAAGTAGGTGATTGTAAACCAAAGAGCTCATGCGTTTTAGTTAAATGATCACAGAGAAGTTTAGTCTGGCCTAGACTAGCACTGAAAAAGTTCACAGAATGTGGTGGTCAGCCCACTTAAGAACTTTACATATTTCAGTTTAATTGTGCACCATCTCATAAAGTAAGGTCTAGAGGTTCACTCCATCAGGTAAGAACTGTTCTCTTACAAAGGGGTTCCCAAAGGAAAACCAAAATGAAAAATCATGTTAGATTGTGAAAGAACTTTACCCATCACCTTTAAATTCTTTACCTTACTGCAGCATTTCTGGATTTGAACCTGCCTCCTCTGACCTGGCCACTGAGTCCTAAAGTTCCATTTGACTTGTGCTAAAAACTTTGTATGTGCTAGGTACACAGGTTTATCCTACTGGGTCTAGTAAGTGCTGGCAGTTGTTTCTCACTAATTCATGTACTGGAAGATAAGTAGCAGAAGATGCAGTAGATATAAATGCAAATATAAAACCCATGCAGCTGTATAGTATCCTATTCAACTAACAACAATACCAAGAGTTAGACAAACCTTAAATCAATGGATGCTTTAATTCTTTTGCTCTGAGTGACTTGTAAAGGAAGGTGTAGCGTTGCTTCATGTAACAGTACTTGACTAAATAGGCGTATACATTTAACTTTCTGTTGACTTCTTTGTGATATCAGTCACTTAATTTGCCTTGAAAAATGTAATGGATAAAGGAGTATACAGTTAGAACAGTAATTTGTGTACAATGTTTACAAAATGTCACTGTCAGAAGAGTCTTACAAGAATTTTTGTATTGCAGACTGTACAGTTTGTTCAAGGAATATTTGTTGAAAAATACGATCCTACGATAGAAGACTCCTACAGAAAGGTATGCAAAAGACCTCTCTAGTGTCATAGAAGCTTAAAACTGCAGTACTTGTCAGATATTTGAGTCATTGCTTGAAAAAGGGCATGCTTAGTAATGCCACATAATACCAGGTAACTTTAGAAGTTTGAAATGTAAAGGTACTCTTAAAGTCTGTCTAAAAGGAGTAACTCAAGACTAGCTTTTTTATGTTAAGCGTAATACCTTACTAGCTAGTCAGTAAAAAATGGTAATTTCATTGTCAGAATTGGGAAAATTTTTTTTAAAAGGGAAAACTAAACTAAAACAAACAAACAAACAAAACAACCAAAAAAACCAACCCACTAAAATATGCTACCACTTTTTTTTAATAATATTTATTACTAGTTTGTATGTGTTAGTAGATGCAGGTAGGTTTGGACTTGGAGGTTCTAAGCTTCTTTGCTACTAGGAAAATCTGCTAAAACCAACTTTGCACTCGGCTTTAGAATACTGGAAGCATCGTACAGTATTCCTAACAATTTGACTGATAGCTTGATACACTTCCATTAGGTAGGTTGTTGTTTTATTAATAAGTTTACACAGACCTATCATAAATGAACAGACACTTACTGCGGCCTGTTTAGTTTCTCTTCCCCTCTTCAGCATGACAGGCTGAAAGGTCTGACTCTGCTTGCATCATCTTGAATCTTCATATTGCTCACTCTTCAGTTTCAGCTGAGACCATGATTAATATTCCAGGCTAAGATAGTTTACATCTGGATGGCTACCAAGAGAGTTAACCATTTGGTGAAGCAGATTACTTTCTTTCTAGCTGAATTACTTTTCAGATGCATTAGTACTGTGATGTAGCTTGCCACGTGGCCACCACAAAAATGCCAGTGTGTATACAAGGGAGGCAAAATGCAGAAACCCAAACTGGGAATGTGCAAAAACTGCAGGACTTCCTCTTTTAGCACTGGATGATGTTTATATTGGAGTTAAAAGGCTGTATTAAAGCCATTGCAGCCTGTATTCTGTTCAGAATCTTTTCTAAGCAGAAGAGGAATTAGTGAGGGCAAAATTATAATTTCACACTTGTTTTCTTTGATCTCATCAAAATCTGTATGCTGGAAAAATCTTGGTCTGTCTTAAGCCCATGGGCTTCCAGCCAAAACTGGAACTCCTATTAAAGAGACAACAGTAAAACCAAGTTCTATGTAGCCACTTACTTTTTCTGCATTAGAAGAATAGAAATTTTGGACCGTATCCCAGTGTTTGGTACAGGCCTTTTCTGGGTCAGGCCCAGTAAATGACTTCAGAAATATTCACAAGCTGTACTAAAGTGAAATGTTTCCTTTGTTATACATGTACATTCTTCAGGTCATACTGGATTCATGATGTTTGCTGGGTGAATTTTTCCAAAGACTGTTTCCATGGAGCCTGAAAAGTAAAACCATCTAAAGAAATTCTGTCTTCTGCTAATTTTTTTTTAAGTAAAGCTCTTACAATGTTCCTTTCAGGTTTGATTCTAAAATGATCAGGAATATCTCTGTATTCCTTTCAAATTGGCCAATTTGTTGAAGTCTTGTTTAAGTCTGGACCATACTTTGTGCAGTCATTTTCTTTCCATCGCTGCTAGTTATAGTTCTGACTTGCTTCTTGAGACGGGTGACTTTGAAATGTATTGGTTTGGCAGTTGCAATTCTATACTATTAATGTTAAATCTGATTTTATAGTATTTGAAGTTGAGAGGATGTGGCTTGAAATATTTTAAGTTTGGAACTAAATAATTGAGCATAAAGTTCAACGAGGTATTTCATTAACAGGATGGTTAGAATCCTGTTTTGGAAAATGGGGAGAAATGGTGGTATCAGTTTTTACTTCTCTAATTGTAGTAGCAGGTGTATTAATAGCTATAAGATACTGCATAATTCTGTGTGTGGGAAGACTTCTGCAAGGTCTTTACTGTGAGGGTCCTGAGGCACTGGAATGGGTTGCCCAAGGAAGTTGTGAATGCTCCATCCGTGGCAGTGTTCAAGGCCAGGTTGGACACAGTCTTGAATGACAAGGTTTAGTGCAAGGTGTCCGTGCCTGCGGCAGTGGGGATGGAACTAGATGGTAGAAAGGTCCTTTCCAACTCTAACTATTCTATGACTCTGTGAAGTCTTGAAATTTGATGCCTTGCTTTACTTCCCAGATATTTCTGCATAAAGAAAATAGATGCTGCTTAATTAGCAGAGTAACTTTGTCAGCAATACATGCTAAAATAGTGGTTATTGAAGGAATCCCCATCCCTTGGGTGCATTGGGGAGATGTGAGAAGAGTGGAAATACTCTTCTTCCGAGCTCAAATCTAGTTACAAAAGAGAAATTCAAAGTTAAATAGCAATAATGCATATATCAGGAATAGGGGATGCAAAGTTCTTTCTGAGTGCTAATCTGCCAGCTAGAAATTTTACATGCAAATGGAAATAAAGGGAAGTGTATGAGTAGCTTGAAAGAAAAAAAGTGGGTAGCCTGCTTGAATAGCTTGAGGGCACTTCCATGTCCTTTGCTCACTTGCAACCATTTTTTTCAGGTAGAAATTATATAGGGGATGTCTGAAATAGATACAGAAACTGATCTGGCTTCTTAAACTTTGTTATTTGCAAGTATTTTAAAGCTGGATCAGTTTCCTAATTAGTGTCACTAAAAGCTTGTTTTGAGGATACCACTCTAGCAGTTCACATGGGTTATTGCTTGCTGTGTACTACTTATTATCTTGTTGATCTAAATTACTATTAAAGAAGCATTAGTATGCCAATCCAAATTTCTAGATTTCACTTTTCAGTCTGTGAACGATCCATGAATCAAGCAGAGATTAGTTGTGCTAGATGCTGATAACCATCATTACCAATTTAGCAGCCTTCTTTTTAATAATCAAAAATCCCTAATCACTTTGCAGAGTGATACTTGACTGCTGATGCTGCTTTTGAAAATGTCACTAGGGCTCTTTGAAAGACTTCTTCCTGCTGTTTTCAAAGTGTATATCCATATAAACTTAAGACATGCTGCTTTATGCACTATGAATTTGCTTATAAAATTCATACCATTTCTGGTGTCTTCGGAGGGGAGAGTTGCAAGTGGAAAAATTCTAACCACATCTTTCTCTCTTGACAGCAAGTTGAAGTAGATGCACAACAGTGTATGCTTGAAATCTTAGATACTGCAGGAACGGTATGTAAAACCAACTTCCCCAAATACTGATTTACAGTGTTAAAACCATCAAAAGCTATTTGGATATAAATGGTGGCATGTTTCCTTCCTCATTCTCTAGGGTAACTGTGGTCAGTGCATTTGATTAAAGGGTGCTCTTTAACATACTAGTGTTTTAACAAAACTTCGGTATTGCAGCAGAAAATGAATTGTAAGCTTCCTGTGAGCTAATTTTCTGTAATAGGGGAAATGTGAGATTGAGTGTTTTCAAAGAGATTGGGCTGCTGTTTTAAGTTTGTATTGCTCAGAGGAAAACTTAGTCCCAGTGGTTACTCAGGTTTTATTTCTATTGCTGTAGAGAATACATGCTTTCTTCTCATCATCTTTCCCTTTTGTGTGAGATGTGTTCTGACATTGGGATAAAAATAGTTATTGCTTTAGTCAGCTGATGGGAACTCAAAGCACAGAGTTTATGCTGACCGTTTGCATACTGGTCAGGTTTTTCTCTCTCTAGTTCCAAAATTATTGAAACCGGTCATTTCCTTTGATTCTACTGAGCGTAAGCTCAATACCCTTAGAGTGTAGCGTGTTCTCTGAACTATAGTAATAGTCTGGCCCAATAATAACTTATTAAAGCTCCATCATACAGTAAAGCCACGTGAAACTACAGAAAGATGGAGCAGCTATTATCTCAAAATAAATTCTGCTTTTTGTGTGACATACAGCAAGGGTCTTGGTGCATGAGTGATCAGGCACAAGATAGCCGAGTCGCCAGTGCAAGAAAGACAAATGCTATTCCACAGTCATACTGTTGAGAGTTTTCAAACAAGAAGTCGTAATGCTTCTGTGCAGTGCACTAGTGAGCCTTTAAGTGCAATATCATAGTTGTCACTAGTCTAGGAAATAAGACTAGTCTATTGAGTGTCACCATCCTCTAGACAATCTCCTTAAATATTTGAGTAGAATTTAACATAGGAAAGTGACTACCAAATGGAGGCTGAAAAAGGATGCACTTGCTTTACAATGTGTTTTAAAGAAGGATCAGGAAATGGGAAAAACTTGGTATGTAAGGAGAGATTTAGGACGAATGTAACTTCTGTTTATCTACAGATTTCACTTCAACTTTTACTGTATCTCTTCTCTGTTAAGAAATTACTTCAGTTTCTGTGACTTTTTTCCAGGGTTTAGCCCTTGGCAGTATATCAGTGCTGCTCAGCCACCCCAGATAATGTTCCAAGCTTCAGATTTCTTCAAAAGCAGTTCAGTTTACAATAATGCTTTTAGTCAAACAGTAAAATACTGGTCACGTTAAAGAGGGGAGTGGGCACAAATGTATCATACTTACGATCTGGTTTTAACCTGAACTGTATATGGCAGTTTGTGCAAGGAAAGTGCAAACTGACTGCAACATCTGTATCTACTTTTCAATTACAGGAACAGTTTACAGCAATGAGAGACCTATACATGAAAAATGGACAAGGTTTTGCATTAGTATACTCCATCACAGCACAGTCCACATTTAATGATTTACAGGATCTAAGAGAACAGATTCTTCGAGTCAAAGACACGGATGATGTAAGCATCCTTAAAAATGCTTAATACTTAGAGTTTTCATTACAGATGTTGCAATGTGATCAGATAGCTTCTGAGCTTTAAATTAAGAGACAAATCAACCAGTAGCTATGTAGTACAGAAATGCAACTCTTAAGGCAACCTGGAGAAATTGTAACTTGTCACATGTAATTAGAGAATTGTCTTTTTTTAGTATTTTCTGTTAAAATACTGTATTTGAAATTGTTTTGAAACTTACTCAGTACTCCAAAAAAAAAATGGAAGACCAAAAACATTTCTAAAGCAAATATGTTCTTACCTCAGTTACTATCAGTGAAGGCTTAAAAAATAAAAACCACCATTAATTTTCTTCTTCCGGTTGCCTACTGTTTATGGTATTTTGAAGGCACAAAATTCTAAGCTCTTATGGAAGACAGTACTGTAAGGTTTATACTTAAATGTTACACAGCTTTTATATTTTGGATGTGCCTGCAAGTAAGTTTGGGGATTCGATTTCCACATAATCTCAATATGTACCTCTTAACATTATTAAAGCTACAAAGTGAGGCTAAAACATTCCAGTTTATAACTGATTAAAAAAACTTTGCTAGGGTTGTAGAAGTGATACTCAGTCCCTTAATAAATGGAAAAAAGGTATTTCAAATGTGAAACAGCAGTAATAGTGTGTTTTTAACAGAAACACCTTAAGCTATAGCTATCAGGCAGGGAAAAATGTCCTCCTCCTGGTGGGAGTCAGGGGGAAAGCAGTGAACAGTTCTTACGTGTCCTTATCTCATTTAAACTGTACTCATGGAAACTTTGATGCCTTCCTTACTGCTCTGTATCCATGTGTGCCTGCTGACAGCAGGCAAAGAACATATTAAATTCAGTTCAGGGAAGTTCATTGTGACTCCTGTGATACAAACCACCTTGCACTTTTAAACTGTAAGTATTTGCAGGTCTTGCCTATGTCCAGCAGATTTATTCTGGAAGGCATTTATTGCCCATTATCACAAATGTATCTCAAAAGAGTAGTATTTAAGTTGCATGTACCTCCCAGACAGAACCCACCAAGTTATAACCTTTTTTAGCATCAAATTAATTTTGTACACAAAAAATCAAGATGTGACTATACTTGAAACCTTAGTTTACATGGTGTATTTATGCTGACTAACATAAGCTGTCTTTGCTAGTATTTTGGTAATATTTCCTTGGAATTGTATTTCTTTTTAGGACACTTCCTTCAGTCTTAAATCATTCCGTAGTATCCGGAAAAAGATAATGAGCTTCAACTGACAAATTTAGTTCTCACCAAAATTTACATAAAATTCTTCCATTTCTTGCCCTCACAGTGGGGGGAAATTAAATGGCCAACATATTGTGAACCTTTTTTTCAGCACTTGAATTTGGGAAAAATTTAGCTATGTTCTTGAATTAGCAAAAGGAAAGGTGTGAGGGGGGATGTGACAGACAACGGACCAGACAAGTTTGTATGGTTACCTTTTCTTGCCATGAAGGTCAGTTTGTTGTTTTCTATAGTTGCTAATTTTTATAAGGTGTCATATTTCTTTCCTCTATGTACATCAGATTAATAATGAAAACTGTGTGAGCAAACTGCTCTTGCAAGGAGCACAGATATGCTGGGAGTAGAGGCGTGGTGAAAGGAGCTTTTGCATCCTTCATTATGCTACTCAGTACGGGCTGCTTTTCCCAGGATTTCTGAACACGTAAGAATCCTGTAGCAGATTCTTTGGTAGGCTTCTTGATGCCGTAAACATGTGAACGGGAAATCTCATTAGGTCATCTGGAAGATGTGAAGTTTGCTCCATTGACAGTGCACTGAAAGCTCAAACTGTCTGTCCGTCTGTTCCGTCCCCCCCCCCCCCCCCCCCCCCAAATGGCAGGCAAAAAATGCAGTCAGTTTGATTTGAACATGAAAGTATCGCACAATGGTAAACTTAAGTTTCAGTTATACCAGAATTTGATTATTCTGAAAGATGGGATCCTCTGCTGATTCAGATAGGCTTGTACAAGGTGCACATTTGCGATGTGCCTTCACAGAATTTTAATAATTTCTTTTCTGGTATTAAATTGGCTTTTAGGTGCCTATGATTCTGGTTGGCAATAAGTGTGACTTGGAAGATGAAAGAGTTGTGGGAAAGGAACAAGGACAGAACCTAGCAAGGCAATGGAATAACTGTGCATTCTTAGAGTCTTCTGCAAAGTCAAAGATAAATGTTAATGAGGTAAGGCAAGCTACCCACAGTAGGGAGGGGTGGCAGGGAGAGAAGGATGGGACACTGTTCTGGTAATGAAATGTTTACTGTTTATCAAGGAAGAACTAACAATTATGAATAGCATTGAATATAATGGACAGAACTCTTCCCTACTCTTGTGAGATTTTGAGGTGTTTATATTAAGGGATGTATTTAGTTTTGACTTGCAACTTTTTAAAATTATACTAATTTTATTATAATTTTCAAATTATATTCATATTAACTTGATTAAATACTTTTTAAATGCTGCGTTCCCTAGTTCATACAGTCTCTATCAACTGAGAATACACTGCTGGGCTCCTTTTTTTTTCCTTTCTTTTGAAGACTTTTAAAGGAGTGAAGTCCTTAAATTCTTTATTCGGTATTAAATTATTTGAGATGGTAAGAACAAAAACTCTTTAGAGTTTTGTCAAAATAAGCAGCTTTGTAATGAAAAGGGGGAAAAGCCTCTTTACTGTCTAGCTCTTTATTTATTTAGCAAGAGCTAGGTGACTGATCCACACGCGTGCATTTTGGGACTTCCCATAGCATGTACTTTCTTACCCAGTGCAGATGCAAGCATGAAGAAACGGATGCAAGAATGTTTAGAAAAGGAAACTGTTGGTATTTACATGTCTATAACAGCTTGAATTTTATGATGAATGCTACAGTTCTTTGTGTCTAATGGAAAATGTTGGCAGCATCAGTCAGGTTGAAAGGGCCTCTATGCCAGACTTGTATGCAATCAAGAGAGTGTGGTGGGTTTAATCACAGCTAATCTTAAAAATAAGTAATATGTATTTAATAGGTTGGGAATTTCTGGAAACTATTCAGTTTTTCTTAAATACAAATTAATCAGCTTAACTATATAGAAGTCATATGTTTAATAAACAAGAACTTCCATCAAATCCTAAAAGCCCTTGTTGGAATGTTTTCTGCTTTACAGCCAATGTTTAGGAAACGGTTAGGATGGCTTTAGTATGAGGACTTGCTTGATTTTAAGAGATGCAGAAATAATTGGAACAATGTCAATTATGAACGAAACATATGCTGTTTAATTGTAGTATGTAGACTTGTCTTAAATTAGCCTTTCAACAAAATCATGTTCTAATTAGATTCTAGGGGGCTCCAAGTGTGAGTCTCTCATACATGAGTTGTCTAGGAAATGCTAGCTTATGTCATGCTGTATAGTCCTAGAGAGGCTGCAGATTTAATTCTCTAGACTTTTGTATTTTCAAACTTACCTTGAAAAGCATGATCTCATTCAAAGAGGAGAGACTGTAACTGAATGTGCAGCTTACTTGAGTTACCATGAAAATGTGTAGTTAAAGCTTACTAGAAATTTCTTTAAAAGAATATGATTAGTGAGTTGAGTTAGAAGCAAGCTGTGGCCTGTTTCTTGACCTCAGTACTAAATTGCAAAGTAATACTATATAGTAGTTCATCACTGTGAAATATAGCATGTGTGTTAGGATAAATTTGACCCGGAGTTAAATAGCTGCAAATTACAGATGCCTTTCCAGGTCGCTTCATTGAAAGTGGAAAACCCTTGGAAGGCAGTTACCTTAAACAGAAAAAAAAACCAGTTGTTAACTAAGTATATGATTTAACTTTCTGACTTTGTGATAACTAAATATTTGCAGGGGTTTGTGGTTATGTGGGGACATTATGTGTGAAGATTCAAGACTTAAGGTTATGAGAGAAGCCTCTTAATGCCAATAATCAACTGAATTTTTATATTCTCAGATCTTTTATGACCTTGTGCGGCAAATTAACAGAAAAACTCCAGTGCCTGGAAAAGCACGCAAAAAGTCATCATGTCAGCTACTTTAATACATAGCTGTACTGTAGCTCTGAGCCAGGTAAGCCTTTTTACATATTCTGCCTATTATAGCTATAAAAGACCCAAACAGAACAACAATGAAGAAAACCTGAACAAATGTTGTAGCTCTTCATGCAGAACAGCATTGAAAATTCTTGATTTACATTATCATAGAAATATTTGTCTTTATTTTGCTATTCCGAAGTCAGAGCTTACAGATATGTGCAAGATACATTCACATTGGTATCTTCTTTTTTTCCAAGCTTTAAGGTGTTGGTTGATCTCAAATTAATGGTGTTTGCTCTGATACTGCAGAATTTTAGCATTTGGAAACTGAGTTTCCTTTTTTAAGGACTGACAGAATACATTACAAAAGCTCAATTACCAGGAAGGCACATAATAAAATACTGCAGTTTGTGTGCTAAAATGTCACTTTCTGCTTGAATTCCTTCATATGTTTGCATGATCCCATAGGAGTTTCTCTCTTTCTTTGGATGATGTGGGTATTTTCCAAGCTGCATGGTAATAAGTACATTTGGAAGGGAATGTTGATCATTGTAACACTCCAGATACTTGGCCTGGAGCTGTTGGTTACTAGATCAGTTTCTCACTTGCCGTCAGTTGATTAATGTTCTACATGACTAAATCCATGCTTTAAGAATGCTGCTGTGAAGGCTCAAGCAAGTTCCAGCCTCTTCAGAACTTAGTGAGCGGGCATGATTTTTATTTTTACCCTGCAACTTGTTCTTGGGGCAGATTGTTTCCCTCTTTCCACATCAAAGCCTGAATATGGGCAGAGGTTCCCTCTTGATCTGATACTTTGCAAGCTGCCTGTTCACCTTGATTCTGTACCGTTTTACTGGACATACAGTGGTTCAGTTGCTTCGGTGCTATGATCAATTGTTTTGTCATCCAGTAGATTTGTTCGGCACACTGGAGGATCCTGCTAGGACATTTCAGTGTCAGAAATTGCAGGCTTTTATTAATATTCAGGTAGTGCCATGTTTAAGTCTTCTTTAATCAATACTGTTGCTTACTTTATTTGAACAACAGTTCAAAGTTAAAATGAGAGGGTTCCAAAAGCATTAGCTGAGGATGGCAAACGGCTGCTCCGTTTCTTTAACAGGGCTTTTGATTCAAGAGCTTTGATCCTCCAAATGTGTTTTTAGTTTTTAAAGCCACTGTAACTATCATACTGTAAGCAGAACTAGTCCCACCCATCAAATATTACTTCCACAGTTCAGCTTGGATTACCATATGTGTCCCAATTCTGGTTTACTAATTGAGACAGTCTGCTATTTGTGTACAGTAGAAATAGTATTAGTAGAAGAGAAGTGATAAGGTTATTTTCTGAGTCTGCCTAGAACTTTGCTAGTTGACTGTTTCCTGCTTTAGTTCTTTCAACTAAAGAGAAGTGACAAATAGCTGTTACTAATACTAACCTCTTGTTTTGCTATTACAGGTCTGAAGAACTGTTGCCCAATTCAACAGTGCCAGCATTCCAACTTTATTAAACCTACCAACATCTTAAATGGACTTTCCTGTGGTGGTACCCTTTAAGAAATGGATGAAAGCTACTCATCAGTTTGCACATTCTAATCACTTTCCAGTGTCATGAGAGATTTTTACTTATAAATATTCTAAGTGTATGCAACTGGTAAAACCAGAGCCTACATCCAGTATTACTGATAAGAGACATTGTTCATCCACCAATGTTGTACATGTATGAAAACTGTGTACTGTATACTTCAACAATCCCCACTTTCTATTGGAGAGTACAATAATGTAAATCCTAAAAGCACCACTATTTTAGCATAATAAAAGAAAGTCCAAAGAGCTCCTATATAGACTACTCCAGATAACTTTGCTTCATCGGTATTTGTAGCTTATTGTAACTTTTTTAAAGAAATACAGAATCATCATCATCGTATTGTACAAAAGCGCTTTGATTAACACAACAGCTATATAGTTTTTTAATTTTAGGAAAAACCTGTGGAGACAGTGATCTAGTCTTTAAGAGTCCTTTCAGTATAATGTCTGACTAAAGACATGGCCTTTAATATCTGTTGGGAAGGAAATGTCCAGACTTTTCAACCTTTTATTGTATGTTTCCTTTTCCTTGTTTACATAGGGAACAATGTTTATAGTTGTGTGTACAGTGGGGGTCTACAACAAGAAGTGTATATTTTAAAACAATTTTTTAATGATTTAACAATTTTTTGTAAATCATTTTCGGGCTTCTGCAGCTGTAGATTCTCACTGTGAATTCCCTTGCTTGCTCATGCATAAGTGTATTTGCAATACCAAATATACAGGTTTAGTACTTTTGCCTGTTAGTGATTGTTTTACATGTGTAACGTTTTGGTTGAGATGTTAAATGGTGGAAGAGTACTGTGGATGTGAATGTGGGAAGTAATTTTAATCATGTGTAATTGGTCACAGGGCCTAAGTTGCAGTAATTAACTTTTGCTGATTTATTTAACAATGCCTTGTTGCTTTGTATGCATTAACGTTTGGGTGTAAAGATTGTGTGTATATCCAACAGGGAGCCACAGTATTTAAATTGACCAACCTAATGTTACAACTGCTTTGAGGTGGCCAAATGTAAACTAAAAGCCTTAATTAAAGTGGTGCAATTTTGTATGACTTAGCATCAGTAGTTCAATAAATTTGGATTGCCATGCAAGGGCTTGCATTACAGTTATATACTACTTGAATGTTTTGTGTTTTAGTAGTGCTAGTAGGTATTGATTTTTAAATCTCTTGCAAAGTGCAGATTCGTACATCTTAGGATGAAAAGGAGCCATTATGGCTTTGTCTTCCGACAAATACATGCTATATATACTTCTTCCGATAGTATCTCATGTGCTAGGGTGGATGAAATTCTGACTGAGTGAAATTCCACTTACAGTATTGGACTTGGAATATTCCAAGTTCTAACATGACAGAAACATAACAAAAAATACCTGTCTTCAAAGGTTAGACTTTGTAAGTGGCTGTTTTGGGAACTGAGAATATGTTGCCTGCTATTTTTCCTTATTTCTAGGAGGAATTCGTTCTTAAAATTGACTTAGTGTAACCAAAAATAACAAAAAAGAACTATTGGGAGAAAATACGATTTTTCTGCATGATTAAACTGTATTTTTGTTTGATTTAAAGGAGATCTGCTGAAGAGCATTCTTGTAGTATTGAGTGTAGAGTCTTGCAGGCTTTAAATATCTCTTAACACTGTTGGACTGTGAAGTGGAATGCGTGGATTGTGGATGACTTCCTGAATTTGGCTGTGCGGCTGAAAATTAATGTCACACCCAAATACTTGGTACCTCCTGTTTTTCTGGCACGGAATTACCAGGGCTTGTTCTAATCTATTCCTGCAAGTTCAGTGAGATTAGGTTAGCTAATACCAGTAAGCTTTGAGATAGTTTGTTGCCCAAAGTTAATTAAGTAGCCCAGCTGATCCTTCCTGCTGATAATTTCACCAGTCATCACCATCGTTTGATGGAGGTAAAACACTCTTTCACTGTACAGAATCAGAGTTAAGACTGAAATTCCTTTTCATTTATCATTAGAAACAGAGTATGTGGTTAATGATCCCCATAAATATCTTGTTTTGGTACTCTGGGCATCCTGATTGGTCCCCAGAGTAGATGAGACTGGAGCACTAGGTGCTCTAGTTCTTTTTTTCACTAGGTACCTTCCTCCTTGATGAGCTGATCAGTATTTTTCCTCCCTTCATTTTCAACCCCTGCTTATTCAGGTCTTGTAACACTTCTGTGTCCCAGTTGTCCTTTTATCAGTCTTCTTTTTAATGTGGTTCTTTTTCAGGCAGCTGTACAGATGGCATTGGGGGGGAGGGAGAGTAAATTATTTGATAACATCAGAGAGGAGCCCATGGTCTAGTCTTGGTGTCCAGCCAAAAAGTACCAATTACAGGAAGCATCAGGCTTTGTCCCGAAAGCCCTGTGCTAAAGCATTCTTGCTGTATGGAATAGTGAATGTACAACTCCTCAGCACCAGAGGTAGTAAGTTTGATCAAACCCCTGAGAAGCAGAATTTTCAGAAATGTGAGTCTCGGCCATCCAAAGATTGTGCTAAAAAAAGTGAAATGCACCCCTCACACCCACTCCCCTATGTTTAGAACTTAGGCCAGATTTGTAAAGCCAACACATCATAACACAGGTAATACCTAAACCCTGGTATTTTTCTCCTTGGAGACTTAGGCAAGCTTCAAGGGAGCAGTGTCCTGCTTGTTAAAGGGAAGATGCATGACAAAATGATATGGAGGAAGTGTCGAACACGAAGCATAATGAAAAAACACATGAAAGAATTTTCTTCATATCTGAGTAACTGTGGCATAAGAAGCTGTTCCCGCTGAGGAAGTGAACATCCAGTTCCCCACAGGAATTAGAACTATGTAAGCAGTTACCAAATCTAGAAAAGAATTCTGGTTGCTGAGAGTTTTTTGAGCAAACTTTCACATATCTTCAGGATAACTGCTTTGTGTACCAACGCTCAAGAAGTTCACGCTTGAATTTTCTTGTACAGAAACAGAACACTTCCCATGCAGCTTTGGATGAAAACATGCATATTCTGAGAACTAATGCAGTAATTTTCTGAATTTGGTGTTAATACTGCTTGTAATGATAGCTTATGCTTATAGTGCACACAAAGGTGGAGACTGCTTTATTTCCACCCTAATCTGAAATTGGTGTATGTATTTAAGTGTCTGACCTTTCTATGGAAAAAGTAATGTTTATGTCCTGAAATACAGGAGTATTATTTCATGCAATTGCTCTCTTCATATTAGGGCTCTTTTCTTGCAGTATCGTTTTTTCTTATACCTTGTTCCTAATGCCCGTCTGCATTCTCCAATTACTCTGTGAAATGAATGTTTGCTTGTCTATCTTACAGAATGTTTTGAGACATTGCAAGATGTTTTCAGATGTCTAAATGAATGAACTGTAAGCTCAAACTACTGCTGCTCTCCTCCATATGAGAATGGAACCTCTGCAAAAGTATTGTAGAATTAGTTCCTAAGTATGTTTCATAATGGGTACTGATATTGTGATGCTAGAAATGGGAGGTGGGACGAGTTTGGAAGAAACTGTGTTTTTCTCCTATTCTGGCATAAATAGAATGGCAGTTTCCTCATGGGTAAACACTAAAGATGAGGATTTTCTTCTTTTAAAATGCTCTAAACAAACTATGGATTAATCAAACTTGATGTCTTTTTTTCCCCAGTGTTTTCTAATCTTCGCCAGTTTTGGTAATAACTTAAAAGGTGAGAAAATTTTGCCATGATACTGTACTAGTTCTAGATAAACTTCGGTTTAGATGTATCAATAGTACAAAGTTATTTCTAGATGTCAGTAGTCAAAAATAGTAGTCAATATACAGCTGCTGTAGCACTTTTTGAATTGTAATACGTAGATGCAGCCAAGCATCAGTGTAGACAGAAAGCAAGCTTTTTGTCCAGTTTTATAATGTTGACCCAACAGCTTCGGCTGTACTGCAGTTTATAGCTTTTATTTTGCCCATGTATGGGGAAGAGAATAAAAGCAAAGAACAAGTTACTCAAGTACGTAACAAAATGCAGTTGTATATAGATCCCTAAGGCAGTATTAGAGAAGCAGAGCTCAATCAAATTAGGTTTTTATTTCTGAGTCTCTTGCACCTTTTATGCTTTACTTTGAAAAGTTTATTAACAACCTTAAGATTCTTAAAACCTAACTTCCTCTATTTTATAAACTCTGGAGTGATGCTTCTGTTTGTCACAAAACGCATTCTTAGTCTGGAACTATAAGCAAAATTGTTTTGTAGTCTTGATTTTGTGCTCAGTGTTGCAATATCTGGGCTTCAGACAGCAATTAAATGTGGATTTTGCTTCCTTTTTTCAGTGTTTTAGGGCTTGGGTTTTTTTAAATACCCTCAAAAACTAGCTATTTTCAATATTTTGAGTCCTCAAGCAGAGGGTGGCTTCCTGTTTTCAATGTGATATTCTTTAGGGATAGGTTTGTGAATGGAGAGAGGAATGGCTTCATAATTCCACTGTACTCACATTAGCCTCAAGAAATATTAGTTCTGCTGAACAACAAGCTCTACTCATTGTTTCAAGAAGGTTCACTGCCACTACGATTTATTTTCCTTTGAGGTTGTGTCTGGGGTGAACTACTTCATTTGAAAGACACTGTAATTTCTAGTTAATTCCTGTAACATCTTTCAGCTACCAAAAATGTGGAGGGGGGGGCATTTCTGCAGTCTTAGATACCGAGTGACATTATAGTTGAAGCTATAATTCCTTCTTTTGTCAGTACACTTTACCTGTTCATGCAGTGTGGCATTTTTGCCGTAGGTTTCTAAATAGCAGGGAGGAGTCAGGAACCTCACTCCTGTACCAAGTACAAAAATCGACATGTGAAATCACAGCTCTCATAAATTGGGTTTACTGCTTGTCATATGCCCAGTTCAACAAAGACCCTTGGCACTACTGTCATGATCTTCAGACACAAATAAAATGACAGTTGCAACTTTGTCTCTTTTTCCTTTTTAATAAAAAAGGGGGTATAGTTGAGCTTCCTTGATAGAAGTAGGTATGGGAATCAATTTGCGTAGGGTATGACCCTCAGTAAACATTCATTTCAGAGTCAACGTGGATACTTTAATACTGCACAAACATGTAAAATTCTTTTTTTGTTGTTGTTTAAAGTTCCCTTACATTTACATTTAAAAAGTGGAAAACTACACATTTCCAGGCATGTGTTTCAACTAAGTAAAGATGGGCTAAAGCATTAGCTTTCTTCCTTCTCTTACAGAAAGACAAGGCATAATGTACGTTCCAAAGTTTTCTTTGTACTAAATGCAGTTGTGCTGCTCTTGCACATCGCACAAGAACTGTCATGCTGTTGCTTTTGATAGTTTTGAATTAAGACTACCATTTTGTATATGCAGATGCCATGCATGCAGCTTAGCAGTACATTAGGGCAATTTGAATTGTGGTCTATTATTAGAACATAATCTGTTGAAAGGTAATTGGAGTTTTGAGTTAGTTTACTTGTTTAATTTAAATCTAGTATATCCTGAACTTTAACTTAGTTCATTCTGTAAACACCATGACCTTCACAGACAGCTAGTAGGGAGCAGAGGAATCTTTGGCATTGGTGATAAACATGCCATGTTTCAGTGTTAATCATGCTTCCTGCAGAGTTCTCTTTGCTTGTTCTGCCTTTTAAGTATGGAGCATTACTACCCCTCATGATATTCTGACAGCGTGGCTGCAGTTGGGATCAGTGTGGATACAAACATGTAAAACTCAAGATGGTTTTATAATTTTTAATGATGAATTTCAAGACAGAATCCTTTATATGACTGAAAAATTTGCATTCCCTTCTCTGTAAGATGCTTGCATGAGACTTCTGATTCTTTTTTTTCCTCCATTTTTCCCCTTCCCCTCCCATTAAATAAATACGAAGTGGGATGCTAGTAAAAAACCACTGCCTGAAAATGCACCTCCAGCTTTTTGTCCTGTTCCCCACCCTTGCCCTCTTCAGAAGCCAACTTGAAGCTTCTAAGGTGCTTCCCCAGCCTGCACATATACTGTAACAAAGTCAGGAGCTCAAAATGTTATATCATTTTTTACAGGTTCGTTTGGTTTGGGTTTTGTAAAGCATGCATGCTGCCCTCTTCTCTTCAGGCTCGTTTCCTTTGCTCTCATGTGCCATTACTTTGAATAAACTTGAGGCCACATGCAAGGCAAGCATTTCTCTTGTCATCATTACACTTCTCATCTGTTCACACCCTTTGCTCTGAGAAGGGGCCAGCCTGAGAGTGCGAGATCTTGGCAAAAAAATGAACCAGGTACTAAGTTGTGTATTACTCTATGGTTTCTGTAATGCAGTAGGAAATACAATGTTACACTGTTTTGTGAGGATGTGCTGAGGTAAATTCTATTAAGTGTGTGGTACTGAGTTAGGATGTAATAGTTCTTTTCACGTTGTTTTAGTTCGCTGTAATGAAGGTTGTTGCTTTTGTTTGTGCTTTCATGATAGCATACATGATAGGACAACTTCATTTATATTTTTAATGCAAAACTACATTCCTGAAGTGCTTTACCTGCTCCCTGAAGGTCTTCTGCTTGCTTTTGTTCTTGCATACCCAGTCTTCACCAGGCTGCTTAGTTTTGTTCTGAAAAAGCCACCTGAGGTTATAGGCTCTCCAGCAGCTTCAGTGAGACACAAAGTTATTAGCAGCTTAAGCACGTTGTTGGGCTTCAGATATTGTCTTGTAGTTCTGCCCCAAATACACCCCAGTACTTGCGAGTGTTTCTCAGAACCTGCCCATCTATACTAAAAATGCAGTTTGGACAGTTCCTTGCCCTAAGGCACAAGGAAATGAACTACTGCCTGTAGCACAATCATTTGTTACTGATAAGAGTAATAACAGTATCTTTCTATAGTTTAAAAGTGTTAAAAACCATTTTAGAGAGGGAGAGGTAGTTCTGTAACTGTTAGGCTGTGCAAGGCAAGAAGGAGTGAGTTATCCTGCATGGTGATCACACTGCCTCTTGCAGTAGTACCTCTTGCCAGTAGTGAAGTTAAATGGGGAGAAAGGGGAGCGGGTAAGATACAGCATCTTTACCGTGAGGGTGGTGAGGCACTGGCACAGGTTCCTCAGAGCTGTGGCTGCCCCATCCCTGGCAATGGTCAAGGCCAGGCTGAATGGGGCTTTGAGCAGCCTGCTCTAGTGGAAGGTGTCCTTTCCCATGGCAGGGGGTTGGAACTGGATTTTCTTCAAGGTCCCTTCCATCCCAAACCATCTGTGATAGATACAAGCTTGTAACTCAGCAATCGCAAGCTCATCTTTCCAAAAGCTGGGAGGTGGGTTGCCCTAGCTGAATGGGTACAAAATACTTTGTACATCAGCTTATTCCTTCCCTCTGCAATGAGAGAACCTGAACACCTTAAGTTTGAACTTTGTCGCTTAATGCGGGATCCCACTGCCCTGGGCCTGACATAAGCGCAGCCTCTGGCCGATGGCAGCCACTGCCTGAGCAGAAGAGGACAGCTCCGCCCGTCACCTCGCACCGCCACCGCGGCCGCGCTGCCTCCGGCCCGTCCCGGCCTCACCGCCCCTCTCCCTCCCGCACCGCCACCGCTCAGCCGGGGCGGCCCATGCGCACTGCGGCGGCCCCGCCCGGCGCCGCCGGAAGCTCGCTCGTGTCCTTCCGGGCCGGGGGCGGAGGCGGGAACTGTGGAGCCCGGGCTTAGGCGGGCTGGGGGTGCCATGGACAGGTGAGGTGCGCGGGAGGTGCGGGGCGCCGGTGGGACATAGGGGAGGTGCGCGGGAGGTGTGTGGTGCCGGTGGGACATAGGGGAGGTGCGCGGGAGTTGTGTGGTGCCGGTGGGACATAGGGGAGGTGCGCGGGAGGTGTGTGGTGCCGGTGGGACATAGGGGAGGTGCGCGGGAGGTGTGTGGTGCCGGTGGGACATAGGGGAGGTGCGGGGCGGTGTTACGCGACGCCTCCCCCTGCGGCCACAGCGGAGGAGTGGTGCGCTCACAGTGCGGGCTGGGGAGTGCAGCAGAGCTCGAGCCGTTCCTGAGGGGTGTCGGAGGCTTTTATATCGGCCGAGAGCTTCGACCCTGTTTCGTTTC
>JANRGW010053267.1:0-14575 GCA_024733675.1 Psilopsiagon aymara
TAAGGGGAAATCCTGCCTGACCAATCTGGTGGCCTTCTATGATGGGGCTACAGAACTGATGGACAGGGGTAGAGCAGATGATGTCATCTACCTGGATTTGTGCAAAGTGTTTGACACTGTCTCACATGACATCCTTGTCTCCAAATTGGAGAGACATTAACTTCAAAGGTGAACCACTCGGTGCATAAAGAACTGGCTGGATGGCTGCACGCAAAGAGTTGTGCTCAATGGCTCAATGTCCAGCTGGAGGGCAGTAATGAGTGGTGTCCATCAGGGATGGGTGTCGGGACCGGTCTTGTTCAGCATCTTTGTGGGTGACATGGACAGTGGGATTGAGTGCGCTCTCAGTAAGTTTACCGATGACACCAAGCTGTGTGGTTCGGGTGATACACTGGAGGGAAGGAATGCCATCCAGAGGGATCTTGACAAGCTTGTGAGGTGGGCAGATGCCAATCTTATGAAGATTAAGCATGCCAAGTACATAGTCCTACACCTGGGTGGGAGCAATGCCAGGCATAGCTGCAGGTTCAGAAGATAAGAGAATCAGAGCAGCCCTGTGGAGAAGGACTTGAGGGTGCTGGTCAATGAACTGAACATGAGCTGGCAGTGTGGCTTGCAGCTCAGAAAGCCAACCGTATTCTGGGCTGCATCAAATGGAGCATGACCAGCAGGTCAAGGGAGGTGATCCTGCCCCTCTACTCTGCTTTTGTGAGACCTCACTTGGAGTACTGCATACAGTTCTGGTGTCCTCAACATAAAAAGGATATGTAACTCTTGGAACAAGCCCGGAGGAGGGCTACGAGGATGATCATGGGACTGGAGCACCTTCCGTATGAAGACAGGCTGAGAAAGTTGGAGCTGTTCAGCCTGGAGAAGAGAAGGCTGTGTGAAACCTCATAGCAGCCTTCCAGTACCTGAAGGGGGCCTATAGGGATGCTGGAGAGGGACTCTTCATTAGGGACTGTAGTGAGAGGAAAAGGACTAACACATTGAAACTCAAACAAGGGACGTTTAGATTGGATATGAGGAAGAAATTCTTTACTGTTACAGTGGAATGGGTTGCCCAGGGAAGTTGTGAATGCTCCGTTGCTGGCGGTGGTCAAGGCCAGGTTGGACATAGCCTTTGGTGTCATGGTTTAGTGGGAGGTGTCCCTGCCCATGGCAGGGGGATTAGAACTAGATGATCTTAAGGTCCTTTCCAACCCTAACTATTCTATGATTCTATATTTTTCATTTTTTTAATCACTAAATGTACCTAAGTGTAAGGTCTCCAAAGCACTGACCTACTTTGCCAAGTAATTTTTTAAAAAATGACATATATATACATTAATTACTTTAGAGATATGTAAAGTATCAAAAATTTCCACCTTAGATAGAAGCCAACATTGTTTCAGCTGGTTAGATTTTCTTGTATGCTGTTTTTATAAAGTGTCAGGATTGGAGATAACTCTGAAGTGAGTTATTAATCTCAAATTAATTTAAAAAATTTCTTAATCTAGAGTTGTGAAGATCAAAACTATTTTCATTATATGTGTACTGAATGCAAATCAAAGCAGAAAATAAATACCTGGTGTCCAGCCATTATTTGCTTCAGCACATTTTCATAACATACTTCATCCATATGATTCAGTTGCTGTGCCTGAAAAACAAGCATTATGCTACATATTAAATGCATTTCTGTCTTTACAGATTTCCTGCTACGTATCAAGCAATTTATAGTGATCCTTGAATGAAAAAATATGATTATCTAATTAAATATACAATATACATATTGCCATTCTTAACAATATCATTTTGGTATTCTTAACTTCACAAACAGAAAATGAAAATAAATAGACAAAATACGAGTAAGGGCAGTGGACAGAAAATTTATTGCATGACTTTTGTTAGTGCTTTTATTGACTAGAGAGATGTAACCCAGTTGTATTCTTTTAAATTATCTGTTTAATATTAAGAATTCTTACTTCTATAGGATATTGAAGAAATACCCATTTAATATATCATCTTACCTAATATTAAGTCCTTCCATTTGGCAATATAAAAATGGATTTTTCATTGTAGATATACCCAGGAAATTACTGATTGTCATGTCTTTTGTCACAGAGTTTTTTCTTCACAGTTGGGTTATGCATGGGAAACAGTGGGAGTTCAGTATACAGACTTTCTATTTATGGTTAAATAAGATGTTTCGGGAAGAATAAAAAGTTTAAAGTAAAGAGTTCAGCTGAAATAAAAAGTATCCTTCCACCTAAATATTCTTGCTATTTCTTTAATGCAACACCACATAAATAGCACGTATCTACTTGAATGCAGCTCAGTATTAAGGTTGTAGCAAATAAAATAAATGAAGTCCAAATTCAGAGCAATCACTCTGTTGGTCACTTGTGCATTCATCTTTTATAACGAAATAGATGACACAAAATTTTTACAAGAGCAGAGCATGTAAAAATTTGAAAATGGAAATCTAGTACTTGGAGTAATCTAGAATAGCTGAAAGTTGACAATCACATCTTTAAAACAGCTTTAGAGGGAACAGGATAATCATACAAGTATAGTAATAAAAAGATGAGACAATATGGACATATGTGCAAGAGACAGGTATATGGTCCAAGTATTCTGAAAATGAGAGGCCAGCAATTTAATTTATTACTTCTTCAGATAATAACAAGTAAAAATCATTAAGTGGAAACATACATGGGCAGTGAATAAACACACATGAGGACATACATATTTACACACATACAAAGGTAACTTTACATATTCTTTGCATTTATACCTAGACAGGAAAACAGAAACATGCACCAAGAAAAATAACTGACATTAAAAAAAATAAATATAACATTAATGGACCTCTGACTGAAGAAGCCAAGCTTTAGTCTTGGCTCCATACGCCCTAAGAGTTTCAAAATACAGAATTTTAAGTGCTTCTCTGACTAATTTCTGTGCATAATAAGCGTACCATGCTGTTCTTACCTTTGAAAGCTTGACTACAGTTTGCACTTGATTCCACAAATTGCTAAACAGCTCCACTACTGGGGGAAGTGTTTTTGGATAAAGGATGCCAGAAAGCTGAGGCAAAACATCTACCTATAGCAATTAACAGTTTTCTACGTCTTTGCAGCTCATCAGTGAGATATAGACATTGCACTGATCGCATTTGCTGATGTTCTGTGGGTTCTTACATAGCATTCCTCCTCTCACATAGACCAGAAGGATGTTGATATTACTGCTTTTGCAGCTTTAGCATTAGTATTATTCTGAATGGAATCCTTTTTCAAACAAGCTTGGTACTTTTACTTTTTGTTTCCTATAAAGTGTATGACCATAACTGCAAAATATATTTTACTCTATGAAATCTGTAATGACATTCTTCCGAAAAGCAAAAAGTTCTGGTATTGCCAAAACAGTCTGCCAGGTACTCCCTATTTCCGAATAAATACTAACTCCTAGTATTTCCTCATCTCCACATGCTTGCTTGGGTTTTTTTTATAAAACCTAACTGGTTAAGATTTTATAGGATTATCTGGATATCTATTAGATTTTTAAATCACAAATGCATTCTAGAGTGAGTATGAAGAAATGGAGTCTTTACCACACAGTGGAAATAAACTAAATATTCAAAATAAAGTATCAGGAAAAGATTAAAGAAAAACAACTGCAAGTAACAGTGAAGGTACTTGAAACAATTAATGAAGGTTAAAATATGCAAATCACAGTAAGCACCATATGGTAAACTATTCTTGTGTGTATAGACTTGAAATGGCTCCCTACAGTTGTAAAATAAGTTTCTTTCCTGCACTGCAGATGGAATGAACTACTTAAATATCCTGGCAAAAAATGCAATGTCCATTTTAAAAACCCAACAAACAAAATCCCTGGTATTATTGATTTAGCTATGAAATTAACTTTTGATTGAAAATGTTTTGATTTCTATTAAATTAAATTACAGCAGAGTAAGATTTTCTAAAAGCTAAGTTATATAAATTCTAATTATCAGCTAGTGGGGTGCATGCAAAATCTTAAAGAAAACTGTTTCTATTAATTCCTGTACTTAAAGATGAATTAAAATTTACATGTCAAGTGGCACTGCACTTAAGATTTTTAATAACAATATTATTCCCGACCATGGCCTTCCTGCTTCCCAAAATGAGCAAGAGCACAAAGAGTAAAGAAGCTCATTTTGGGACTACTTTAGTGTTTTCTATCAAATGTGGACATATGATAGCTAATGACTTTGCATGCTAAAAGTTTTCATCAGCCACTTGTATCCACCTACTATTAATGCATGTGATGGTATTGCATATATCTGTATATATCTCTATATATACAGATTTCATGAATAAATATTACATTCCTCATGCATCTTATAGTCAAGCAAGGAGCACCAGTTTTTCTAGCAAAATGGAAAACTGAAATGAGAATAATCAGCTGCTACAGTGAGTCTGCAGTTGAAGGTGATGTTTTCTCCTTCATCAAGCCAAATTTCGTACCAGAGCAAAAGCAATGCAAAGCTAGATGTCATTGTATCTAACTGCAACGAAGCCTATTTATAAGATTGTAAATGAAGGAAACATGATTCTTAAAGCACAGTTAAATTATGAATATCTTTATACACAAGAAAAGATGCTTCATTAAAGACCTGTAGCATAATAAACCAGTATCCTCTACACATGCATAAAGTGTGGTCAAAACAGCAACATTCTCTTTGGCATTTATCATTCTTTACCTTATTGGTTGTCTTAATTCCTATAAAGGTTTGCCCCAGTGGCACAGGTCGGAAACGGCCATCAAAGTAGAATAGTCCAATATAGGGATTGACATGTAGAAATGTAGCAACATCCAGATAATTGGGTAATGTAGCTGAAAGGCCCAAAATCCTAATCATACTCTGCGTAGATTCAACCTATTTAAAAAACAGAAAACCTGTAACTGATCAAATGTTTTAAGCCAAGGTATAAAGCAGTTTTAAGCCATCCCTTATATAACAGTAATGTGAAAGAAGCAGTTAATACTTTCTATAAAAAGTGAACAATAGATGTGAGCTAGTGATTATCGTGTACTGGAGAAAACAGTACTCTGCAATTCCTCCAAATCTTGCTTATTCATCTTCCTATTTTATTGTCCTTTTGCTGTCCAGAAGGTTAGCAGTCATAAACTGACATGGAGGAACAACTGCAGTAAAATGGGCTTTGTGTTAAGAAGGGGCAGTCCAATTTATAGGCAAAACTAGGATGGATAATTTGGTATTATTTCTTTCTTAGTCCAGATCACAGCACAATTCTGAAAAGAAAGAAGAACGTAGTTTCTTAGTCCTGGCTTTTGCTTAGACCTTTTCACGACTTTCTTATACAAACTATCCTGCTCCTCTGTAACACGCATTTTTTTCTTTTTCAGTTTTTTTTTTTTAATCATTATAATTCCCCAGGTATTTGCATTGCATGCCTTCCAATTCAATAAGGGACATAAATGGTGCTTCATATTTAAATACTCTGTTCCATATAAATGCCTGCATATTAGATGTATTTTGAGGTAATTTTCAAAAAGAATAAAACCAGCCAAAAGACTTGAATTAACAAGGCATGCAAGAATTCTCCCATTTCCTCTGCAATACCAAAAGCTGTGTTGGTTGGCTCACAACTTTCTTACTAGCATAATTATTATGGAGCAAAGTTCACAGCAATTTTCATCAAATGGTTTTTTAGACACTATAACTGAAGCCATATATGAGGTTCTCAGTGTCTCATGATGGTTGGTAACTTCCACCTACCTAAGTCCTGTTCAAAACTATGAGATTTTTATTTAGAATATAGCTTTTGAATCACTCAGGTGTTTGACATAAAATGAAAGGAAGTGCCATGTAATTAAATCAGATGAATTACAAGTTTTCAAAACAGACTATTAAAAAGTATATGAAGAGCATTCTGAAGGAAGATAAAAGACACCATACCTAACATGGACCTGGGGAATAACAAGTGCATCAAAATAAGACACCAAATCCCAAAAGAAACCACCTCCCATAACTCCACAGACATGAAGCAGACAAAATAAACCACTTTGTTCCTTGTCAAAAATCTGGATGCTCAAACTATGGATGTAACCAACTAAACAACACAGAAAATCTTTTGATTGACCCCTCTGCACTTATACTTTTGCACTTAGCTTTGCAAAGGAATCCTGTGTACAACAAAGTCTCATTTGTAAATGAAAATTTTGAGATGACTGGGAGAAATGAGAGATTGCAATTTAAAAAGTATTCTATCTGCTGGGAACAAAAGCACCTTGAAGAGTACAAAGAAGCACTACCATTTCTTACACTTCTTTTTAATGCTGGATTTGGTGGGGTGGGGTGTGCATGAGTGTGTGGTGAGTGAGTGGTTTTCTTTTTCACTTGTTTGTTTTTTATGATTTGGTTTTGTCTCAGTCCCCCGGAACACCACCTCCTTCTGCATTGATCTTGGTGTCTGCGAGTATTTTCTCACACTTTTTTTTAAAAAAAACAACCCTTGAATCTGAAGGAACAGTAACCACCTGATGATATATTTATCCTGTATTTTTTTCACAGCCACCTAATAATACATAAAACAATCTGAAAGTGTAACTGAACTCCACTCTGGAAAATATTATTTGATTCTACTAACTTCAATAACAACTTCTTTCAAATCTCCTGAGTCTAAAACCACTAGTTTGAAAGTGTGCTCAGTTCCATCTGAAGGTAGGAAAGCATTTCAAGTATTTAAACAATTAACAAGAACTCTGCTTAATAACCATGGAAGAACGATTTTTTTCAGCAATTAACTGCAAGCTGTTTGTTCAGAGTTTTCTTTCAAAATATAAACAATGCCTAGAGAACATTTACAGATTACTGAGACCTGCTACTTTCAAAACCTTTGTAAAAAGCCATTTAACACCACTGATCTGGCAGTAGGCTGTGCAGTTAAGGAGCTGATGAAAACCCCTGAATTACAACGAATTACAACTCCACATGAAAACCACAGCAGACAGTTAACACAAACAGGTTATTAAATTACCAATATGCAGAGTGCATTTTAAAGCAAAACACATTTTTGCATATTTTATATAATACCTCACATACACTAATGTATATGTGTACAGTGCCTACATATCTTTTTTTCAATTCATAAATCTGAAATTTGCAAATTACTTGGACAATTAAGTTTCCTATTTGTATCAAGCCACAAAAATCAAGTCAGAGTGCTGTATGAAATCAGGCTATAATGTCTTTTGCTCTAAAGCAACATTATGTTGGTCTTCATAGTTCTATGAAAAATATTATGGCTCTAAATAATTCCATCAGTTTCTCCAATTCCTTTCAAGACCATCTAAACAACAACAAATCCCACCTATTTATTACCAAGTATTTATATATCCAATTAGCAGCACAAAATATCAATAATTAATATATACTTTAAAAAAAACCCAAGCAAAAAGAAGCAAAAAACATTTATCTTAAGACAGAATGTATCATAACAATTCTCCCAAATAATTTTATGTTTGCATCAAATTCAAACAGTTAACTAAACCCTCATGTGTCTGCATATCACCACATACATATGTGTATGTGTTTTCTTTACTCTTAATTATACATGGCAATATACAAAGAGCAGTGACTAAAACTGTGCTAAACATAAAAGCTAGAAATACAAATTACCTGAATATGCAACCATAACACATACTTACATACATTGTTTTGCATTTTGTCTGTGATTATAATGCAGTTATTTATTATCTATTCAAGCACTACAGATACTTTACTTTTTGTAATAGCTTGTAGAATTTTAACACATTTTTAGAACAGAATACTCTGCATACATTTTTTCAACTACTTCTCTCCATTCACTAAAACATGGTAAGTTTAGATTGGATATGAAGAAGAAATTCTTTACTGTAAGGGTGGTGAGGCACTGGAATGGGTTGCCCAGGGAAGTTGTGAATGCTCCATCGCTGGCAGTGTTCAAGGCCGGGTTGGAGACAGCCTTGGGTGATACGGGTTTAGTGCGAGGTGTCCCTGCCCATGGCACGGGGGCTGGAACTAGATGATCTTAAGGTCCTTTCCAACCCTAACTATTCTATGATTCTCCTGAAAAGCAGGCATTTGTATGTTTCGTTCTCAGATTCTTCTAAAGAAAATAAGTCCTGAAAGTGTGAAGATGCCCTTTGTCAATACAGTCCATTCAAACTTTAATATTTTTCTTGCGCTGGATCACGTTTTATTTGCTCCAAAAAGTCCCAGTTAGAGACTATGCCTTCATAATCAAGAGACTGTGAACATACATTATTTTCCTGAAACTGCTGTAAAAATTACTGAAAAGACATTTTGAATGACAAAGTTGTCTGCATCACTGGCTGGAAGTACACAGCTAAGTGTGTCTTCTTCACTACTGGCACACAATCTCAAACATTTAATCTTCACGCATGTTTAACCATCTCAATAAAAATATAAGCACTATTTGGAACTTAAAAGGCTTTCTTTGGAAAACTGAACTGTCCCATTATTTTCACATCATGTTCCCTGAAAGCTTTTCTGTATTTTATTGATTCGATGCTACACCAGAAGTAAGAAATAAAATGGCCATTAACTATATTTAATTGACATATCTAACTAGTATATCTAATTCAGAAGCATTCATGATGACATGTGGAGAATTGAAAACATGTTCACCATACACGTTTGCAGAACACGACTGTCACACCATGAAATTCCATGTACACTGAAAAAAATAAGCAGAAGAGAGCTCTCGAGTACCAATTTCCACACTCAAGCATCATCTGCACTTACATTGTAAACGACAAAGGTACAGGTATGATAAGTGCCTCTCTAGACTGTAAATCAATAACAGCAGGATAATTTTCTTCCTAATAGGTTTTAAGATTTGCATATCATCTTATTACATTACAACTGCCACTTGAGCGCATACAGAGTATGCATAGTGATACTCTTCTATTTGACTTCTAAAGTTCTTTCTGAACTTTGTGAACTTGGCAGTCTTCCCATTTCCATGTAATAAAATATCACATTCACAGAATGAATTATAATCAAGCTGGAAAGCATATCCTTGATTGTTCAACTCAAGCACAGAATTAAGTAAAGCAGACAAGTTTATATATTATAATCTTTGAAGAATTGTCCACTGGTTAGAAATTAATCTGATATTCAGATGACCCAGGAACACTTTAACAGTCATCTTCAGTCAGTCTGTATGCCCTTCAGATGTACACAAGACAAGATAAGCAGAAAATTAGAGAGAAGCATTTCTTAGTTTTTAGTCTATGTGTGCAAGACGACTTAGAAATTTAGGCTCCTGAGTTCCCTACTCAACAGTGGTAAGAATGAAGCACTGTATATTGGGACTCACATTAGTTATTAGTTAGATCCTACCCTACCCACAGAATGTCTAAAAGTCTCAGCCTCTTACAAGATCTGTTTTTCTCCATTATTCAAAAAAAGGTGAAAAAGAGTGAAAAATCCACAGAGAAATTCTAAGAACATAAAGCAATAAAATTTAAGGTGTTTCAAAATGACTGAGAATGACTAGGAAGTTAGTTAGAATGTTTCACCAGTGTATACTTGTTTACTGGTATCTTGTTTATGTCTAATGAAGGAATTAAGAAGTTGTCCATCAGTCCGCAGGTGGAAATTTCTTAGTTTTAGGAATAAAAATGGAAAACCCAATAAAATTGCAAAATCGAAAGTACACAGTAAAAATGCAATTACTAATACTGTTTTGACGATTCCACATAGGACGTTATCTACAACTCAGACACTCTGCACAGAATGCATTTGTTACTAGGCAACCATCTAGTTAAGTAATTTTATAAATGAGTTTTACTCTGCTTCCAATGAACCCTGAAAATACTGTGCTCTCCATCCTCCATTTAGAACATATTTAAAAATCTAGAGGTACTGAAAAAATGTAACCATGCAGAAAGTACTATTAGAAGCCATACTATTTTCCCTCAGTGAAATATTAAGTACGCAATACTTTGCCTTAAGAAATGACATTCTGAATATACCTATTAGGAGATTTCTATGCCCTGAACAGTGCCAGGGCAGTTTTTCTTGAATGACAGAATGTCTTTTCATGCTATGTTTATTGTTTTGTTCCCAAACTAAGAAACAAAAAGAAATATTAACCTTTCTACAAATCAATTTAACTGCTTTACCATATCATGAAAGAACATAAAACATATGACAATCACTATCATTTTTTAAACTCCACAGATATTTCAAAGAAATGGAAAAATACATACCAATAATAAAAAATGACACGCAGAATGACTTCCTGACATCACTTCCATGCAAAGTAACAGAAAAGCGTCTGAAGATTAATTCAGGTATCTCATACATAACATTTTCCAAACAAATGGAGATTAGGTTTTGTTTCAAAAAAGTATTTTGCTTTAGAAAAGTCGTTTTTGCACAACTACAAGGTTGCCAGAGAATACAACAAGATAGACCTAGCCTTGTGCAAGGCATTAGACATACGGCTGCACAACATACTGTTTAAAAATAACATCACAGAATAGCAAGAAAACATGTATTAAATTTATCACAAGCTGATGAGCTAACAGATTTTAAAGAGAATGTATAATTGAAAAAACAGCAATTAAAAAAAAGGATGCCTCTAATTGCTTTCTAAGCCTGATTCTATTCAAGAATTTTAACCACGACATACAGTAAATAAAAACTAACCGGTGACAAGAAGCACAGGTAACCTGCAGAATTAATACAACTGATATGTACATCAGCCATATAGATAAATGTAGGTTCATGGTCCCATTCAAACTAAATTCCTTTTAATTTAGCTCATTCTAAAACAGGCCACAGCTGCAAAATGAGGCACTATTCTCAGGGAACATTCTTATGGCAACAAGTGAATCGTTCAGGAACCATAAAGAGGTTTGTCTGCAGATTTAATGAACAAGCATCTGAATGCAAGCTCCGAAGATAATGTGGTAGCAAATTAAGTACAGGCAATTCATAGAGCTATAAAGTGGATAGAACTGATTAATAGAAGGAAAACACTCTACTGCTGTATATGTCACTACCAAAACTAACACAACAGTTAGTTGTGTTAGTTCTACACCCAGTTTTGTTGGTGTTTTAAAAATACAATCACAAATATAAGAAAGTCCAGTTAAAAGCTCCACAATACTCTAGTTAGAAATCAAAAAAGTACTGTAGAAGGTTTCAGTAAGCTTGTATGATTATCCTGTAATAGAAGGTTCTGAGAAACTTGATCAACCTATATAAGGAACATCAAAGAGACAAAAGACTAACAGCAGTCACTCTGTTCATTCATAAGAAATGAAGAGCCAAATGAAATGCAAATGCCATCCTAGTCCCAAATGACACATATAGGAACTACAGTAATCGACCATTAGACACAAAATATACAGGTCTAAGCAGCTGGGTTTAGGTCATTAGCTATCAGCTTTGATGTTTGCTTGTTGTGTTTTTGTTTTAAATTGCTCTAGTTTAGAATGGGATTCCAAGCACCTAAAAATTCTTTATCAGAAAAAAATTTGGCATTTAGCTTTGGGCAAGAAACCTCTGAACTTGTTTGCTTCTGATTTCTAGTAAGGAGGTAAAAGAGAGAACCAAAGAGAAAAAAAGAGGTAGACAATAAGGAACTAGAGATACTGCAAATGCATCCAGAGCAAAAAAAGCTACATAATGACTGAGAGGGAAAGTTTCTTAAGTTAGGTGTCATGAGGAAAGAACGCTCAGAAAGGAAACATGAGGATTTCCAGGGGAAAGAGAACTCCACCACCTCATGGTCACTGCAGCCAAGGCTGCCTTTCATATTCACTTCCCCAAAGACCCCCTCCCTTTTTGGTGAGTATGAGGTACAGCAGAACACCTCTCCTTTAGGGCTGCTCTAGTGCTTGAAGGAGGAAGATCTCATCAATGCAATCCAGAAACACCCCAGACGGCTTGTCCTGCTGTGTTGTCTCAACTATTATTTACCTAGCAACTTTACTGATCTAATACAAAAATATAAAGCAATTGAAAGTCACATTTGAAGAATGAGACTGATGGAAGGAGTATTTGTGTGTCGAAGATGGGAGCTTCTGTTCCCCTGAATCTGAGCAATCTTTTGCTATGGATTTTCTTTAATTTAATTTATCATTCACATAGTTGAGAGGAGGAATCAAAACTGATGTATCACTCAAGTATAATATTCACTACGCATTTTCTGAAAAAAATACCCGAAAGCAGCAGCCATTGAAATCTCTGCGTAACTATGACAAAATAATTCAGTGTCCTTTTAAAGCAGTCAAGTTTTTTTTCTTTCGAGCTAATAAACTTAACTACATATTACAGAAGTGTGGAAAGTTTTATTAAAAAGTTTAAGCATTTCAGTTTCATATCTGCATTATGCTCTTCACTAAAACTTAAAACTTCAAAGCTATAAATTGGATTCAAAGAAGTTGTTTGATGTTATACCTACAGTACATGAGAGCTCAAAGCAATTTTCCCACCAAAATGTTTAGCAAAATCAATTTAAAACACTTGCAATAACACTCTCTAAAATTTGAAAAGTGCAAACAAGCACAAATACTGTTCATTCCGCTGAGAGTAAAGCTGTCAGCAATTCCAATACATATGCTCCTTCCAGGTTAAAAACCTCACTCAATTAAAAAAAATGCCGTAAGTTAAAATGTACATGTTAAAAGTCTTACAGTAAGTGGTGTGACTCAGTGTTCATCTGGGGGAAAGTACAACAATAAATTAAATATTTTGAGGTAGAATTAGGACAGACCTACTAATGCACCAGGATATGCCTGTTTTGAGAGGGTACTTGTATAGCTGTATTTGTACGGCATACAAATGCAGATCTCAAAGCATTCTTTTTCTGGCAGTTACAGACCCAGGTAGCCAGTTGAACACTAATTTTTAAAAAGACACAATGAAAAAAAAAAAAAGGCTGTTGTCTATTTGTCTATTTTTCTATCATCCAACAAAACAAGAGAGAGATGGTTTTCTATAAGACAGGATAACAAGCCCTGCAAAATGTAGAAGGCACTACAGTATACATCCTGATCTGCACAGGAATCAGGACACCAAATAATATACAAGCTAGGTAAGTTTGATCCAGATGAAACTATAGGTAGACACCATAATTATAGAGCCACTATTAGTGATTTACTGAAAAAGTTGAAGTAGTCTTTCAGTGAATTTATCACAGTTCTCTCCTGAAAGTGATACAAATGACTGTTCCAGGCCAGGCCAAAAATCCAACTACTTCAGTTCATTGTTTCCCACAGTGGTCAAAAGGGAGAGTATTGAAATTGTGAAAAAGTGATAAAGGAACCATTTTGGGTTGTATGGGACTTGAAAGAACATCTAGTTCCAACCCCTCTGCCATGGATATTTACCAGTAGAGCAGGGTGAACAAAGGGCCATCCAACCTGGCTCTAAACACTGCCAGGCATGGGGCATTGATGATCTCTCTGGGCAACATGGAATTTGCCACCAGAGCTCCTGGTCACTACAGCCCTCAGTTTGATCTAAGGACTATTAATATGCAACGTATTTTTCCTTGAATTCCTGTCTAATCACTTTCTGAATCCCATCACTACAAATTAGGAAAAACTAGTCAATATTTCTCATGTTTTAAACCAGTATACAAATCAGGCAATTGATCTGAGCAATTACTGAATTACTGCAGTGGTGTAATTGACATAAGGACATTTTAGATTGATGTTGTCAATGTCTGTTTTTTTGTTTTGGTGGGGTGGTTCTTTTGGGTTTTTTTCCCTTCTGCTTTTTAAGAACTGAACAATTAGTCTTACCTCCAGTGTGCATGAATATGGAATGAGTATGATGCTTCTACAGACATCAACGAAAAATATGTTCTAGAGCTACTTTCAGAAGGGCTCAAGAGGAGCTTAATGTTTTATACAGAATCACTGAAGTCAGAAGGATATTCTCCAGGGACAGGCTGAATATTCTGAGTTTTGTTCCTCCAAACATTTATAAATTTGTATCAAAATGCATATAACTGAACTATGGGTAGGGAACAGAAGCAAAGAAATGTAACCAAATATTTTTTCTTTCCAAAACCACTAAAACATTACTAGATGTGGTATTTTTGCAATTAAAACATTTGTAGTAGTATTTTCACTAAAACCCAGCTAAATAACTTCTGAAATCAGAAAACTTATGTCACCTTTTCTAGTCATGAAATAAAAGGTCCAGTAATTTCAAAATTAGATATGGATCTATACTGCAAATTTCACAGAACTATGCTTGCAGGCTCAGATGCTGCAGTACAACATTTTAGCGTAATTTTTAAAACTAGCCCTTTTATTATTTGTTTTCATCGTAAAAGGTTAAAACAGTTGTGCAAAACATGAAATCATAGAATTAAGAACAGTTGGGGCTGGAAAGGATCTTAAGATCATCAAATTTCAACCCGCTTGCCACGGGAAGGGAGACCTCACAATAAACCATATCACCTAAGGCTCTGTCCAACCCGGCCTTGAACACCGCCAGAGATGGAGCATTCACAACTTCCCTGGGCAACCCATTCCAGTGCCTCACCACCCT
>JANRGW010053268.1:0-21397 GCA_024733675.1 Psilopsiagon aymara
GGAGCAGAGGGAAGAAAAAGGGGGAAGTGAGTGAACAAACTGCGTGGCTGATTTATGGCTTAAACCACGACAACCAGTCTTGTTGAACACCTTCGTCAGTGACATGGACAGGGGGATTGAGTGCGTCCTCAGCAAGTTTGCTGATGACACCAAGCTGTGTGGTTCAGCTGATAGGCTGGAGGGAAGGAATGCCATCCAGAGGGACCTTGAGACACTTGTGAGATGGGCTGATGCCAACCTGATGAAGTTTAACCATGCCAAGTGCAAGGTCCTACACCTGGGTCTGAGCAATCCCAGTCACAGCTCCAGGTTGGGCAGAGAAGAGATTCAGAGCAGCCCTGTGGAGAAGGACATAGGGATTTTGGTCTATGTGAAACTTAATATGAGCCAGCTTCATTATGCACTCACAGCCCAGAAAGCCAACCGTATCCGGGGCTGCATCAAAAGCAGTGTGACCAGCAAGTTGAGGGAGGTGATCCTGCCCCTCTACTCTGCTCTCGTGAGATCTCACATTGAGTATTGTGTGCAGTTCTGGTGTTCCCAACATAAAAAGGGCATGGAACTTTTGGAAGAAGTCCAGAGGAGGGCCACGAGGATGATCATGGGACTGGAGCACCTCCCATATGAAGGTAGGATGAGAAAGTTGGGGCTGTTCAGTGTGGAGAAGAGAAGGCTGCGTGGAGACCTCATAGCAGCCTTCCGATATCTGAAGGGGACTATAGGGATGCTGGGGATGGACTTTTCATTAGGGACTGTAGTGATAGGACAAGGGAAAATGGGTTCGAACTTAATCAGGGGATGTTTAGATTGGATATAAGGAAGAAGTTCTTTACTGTATGGGTGGTGAGGCACTGGAATGGGTTGCTCAGGGAAATTGTGAATGCTCCACCTCTGGCAGTGTTCAAGGCCAGGTTGGACATAGCCTTGGGTGACATGATTTAGTGAGAGGCGTCCCTGGAACTAGACGATATTAAGATCCTTTCCAGCTCAAACTATTCTATGATTCGATGAAACTTAAGCCTTTGACAGCTCCACAGAATAATGTACTTATTACACTCAGAGGAAAGTTAATAGGAGTACAATTTAAATATTGGCTTCATGGAGACCTCCTATCAGCCTTCCAGTATCTGAAGGGGGACTATAAGGATGCCAGAGAGGATCTTTTCATCAGGAACTGTAGTGATAGAACAAGGGGTAATGGTTTCAAACTGAAGAAGGAGTAGTTCATGTTAGATATAAGGAAGAGTTCTTTACCATGATGGTGCTGAGGCACTGGGATGGGTTGACCAAGAAAGTAGTAAATACTTCATCCCTGCTGGTATTCAAGGCCATTTTGGAGAGAGCCTTGGGTGACATGGTCTACTGTGAGTATTCCTTGTCCATGGCATTGGGGCTGGAACTAAATGATCTCTAAGTTCCTTTCCAACCCTAACTATTTTATGATTCTATGATTTGTCTACATTAAGCACACACATACATGGTGCATTTGAGTGAATGGATTATCATTAAATTTCTATCCATTAGGACAAAATTTTTAAATGTGACCTCTACAGAGATGTTAATGTATATTCAGTAGATTCTAATAATTTTACTGAAATATATAGATATCTTGAACTCACATCAAGAAATCTTGATGCACATTGAGGCTTGAAAGAGCACCTTGCGGTTTAAATTGAGAGGGAAGGAAATAAAGGAGGAACTTGTCAAGGAAAGCAGAAAAGAGGTGCTTAACAGCCAATCTGGATGGATTATCAGCCAAAATAATCTTCTTAGTCTTTGAATGCTATAAAGCAGTCAGATATTGGGGCAGAAAAAGAAGCTGAAGACTTCAGATGCAGACAGATTTACAATTGTTTTATTGTTTTACTCCCAGTGTTATAAAGACTTAAATATGCATACAATTAATATACTCTTGCATTCTCAATAGCAAGACCTCATTCTGAAATATGTTATTTCAGAATGGGATGTTTAATCCTCTCTAAAACCCAGTTTCTTCAAAAAAGAGCATTCACATAATGGATTGTGGTCCCCAAAACATATCTGTATTAGCAGTAATTTCTAAGTACATGGGGAATATTCAGATCCAACAAATCTCAGTACAGGAATAGCAAGTGATTGATCTGATTTGTAGAATGATAATCTAATTTCTAAAGTTTTTGATACAATAATTAGACAAACATATCTGATACCTGTAACGTGAGGATGCATGTGATGAAATTCCAACATTGGCAGAAGAGCTCAGGTATTTTTTCTTGATCCCTTCTCCTTAAAATCTCTCCTTTAGACCAGAGCCTAAAGATTCACTGGACTCCAATATTTCTGTCCTGTAACTGTTTATTATTGATATATTTATCTTCATTTTCTTTCGTAAATATTATGTTACTCAATTGATTTAAATGAATGCTACATCTTCCTGATTAGTTTGTGCAGCTATATGAATCAATAAACCTCCTATTGCAAAACTTAATGAGATGCTGGGAAGAATTAATAAATTTTGGCTAATAAGTTTCTAGCATTGTCATAAAAATCTTATCTTTGAGAAAAAATATCTTGATTCCATGGTGGGCAATGTTTTCTACCAACTATAATTTTATGTAGGCCAACCAATGTTATATATATATAGGACAACCAAAAGTAAGGTTGGTTGTAGATGCTTAATTTGAAGGGGATTATTTTTAGCCCCTCTAAGGACTAGTGACATGAAAACAATTAGGATCTTTGTTAAATTAATTAAATTTTACTAAGTGTAGTAATCTCAGTGGGTTTAGTACACCAGAGGAAATGCTAATTAAAACTTAAATTCTTCCTGGTATAATAAGGTTCTCTAATTCTAGTAGCAAATGAATGTTTTGCATACTGATAGATATTCAAACACAGATTTTTAACTAGATGAGGGTGAACCCTTAAATGATTCAGATGTGCTGAAGGCTCACTTGAGAACACCAATAAGTATGCTACATCTAGGACGAATCTACCTAAGGAACAACTTGAAAATTTACCTCTTTCTTAATACAAATGGTATCAACTTTACAGTAGGGTGAAAATTTAAAGCAATTCAAATGCAAAAGAAATTTAAATATTTTGAAATATGTGGCAAAAGAAAGAAAATACTTCTACCAGCTATATTTTCCTGAATACTTTTTCTGGTAACTTGTTAAGCACCAGAGATTTATTGAGATGTGCTGATCTGTGGCAGGTACAAAAAGACTGACTGCATATTTCACTTTATTTTTTCTTTTTACTTTTTTAGTGCCATTTGATTTTCAGTGCTTAGCCAATCATTACGTGATTTTTTTTTTTTTTTTTACATCATCTTCTTCAACATTATCTTCTTGAAGGAAGACATCTCCAATAGCCTTGAGGGTTAAAAGGATGTAAGAGTATATAAAGATTTTTTCTTATTTTTATGTGCTTCTTTTACCTTTTAGTTTACTGAGGAAATTCAGACTCATGTATAACATTCTTTCAAAATGACAATTACCAATCTGTACTAACCTAGAAAATCCTTTGGCTTGAAATTTTGTCACCAGTCAGAAAGGTAAGCAAAGAGAATTACGGCCTTTCCACCTGCTGTTGTGAATAGTATTTAACAACTGTTTACACCCTTACCAAAGTTAGACTGTATATCAGCACACCACATCCTTTCGCTGAGACAGAAAGCATGGCTGGCATGGAAAGCTGTCTCTTCTAAAGGTGTGTATGCATATCTTTTCCAGAATAAGATCAGTATCACATTGTGGATCTGCTCTGTTGCTCTCTAAATACTGTGAATATTGATGAAAATCTCTTTGTCAGATGTCTGACTGCTGAAATTCATCTCATGTTCTTAGCTTGTAGTCATTTGGGCAATTAATGTTCATCTTGCAACAATTCAAAGAAAGGGTCAAAGTTAGGACAGAGGGATTTGTAAATTACAAGAGATCTGCCTGACCAGGGCACAGAACTCCTCCCTGGGAAAAAAGAGCAGCTGTGAGAAACAGCAAGCACATTGCTATGCCCTTGCCATCATATCTATGGGCTGATGCTGCTTCTTTCATTTCTTGTGCCTCTTATGCCCCTGGGACAGTGGGATAAAGGTTACCTGCGAGCCTTGTGAGGTAAAAGCAGTCTTACTCAGATTCAGGGGAGGGTGGGATGAAGAGGAAGAGAGAATTTATGCAGTATGTGGTGTTTGCTTGATAATAAAACAGAATAGTTTATACAGCCTGGAAACATATAGAGCATGATTGAAATGTGAGAGACAGAAAGAACCTAAAACTACTTCTATAGCTGTTTATGCAGCTAATGCTCAGTAGTTACTAAGCTGCTTCTGTTAAACCATTACTGAGTCAAGTGCATTGTGGCGGGAGCTCGGGCAACACACAATGATTAATGTAATCAGAGTGTTGGCAATTTATTGCAGCATAAGTACACTTTAAATAGACAATTTTCAAGACGCTTGAATATTCGGCAGTATCTGATTGGTTAATATCCCTTAGCTACATGTTAGTAACCATTTAATGATTGGTAAACCATTACGACATATGTTCCAAGCTTGTTTCAAGTTTGCAGTTATGGGTCAAGGTTACAGTTATCAGTTCCCTCTTGTACATCTTTCTCAGCAACTTTCTGTGCCAACTTGCTCAGACCTTCTGCAGGTACGCGTCCTTTAGTAATCTCCAGGCAAGGCAGCAAAGCCTTTGGTTCACTACTCCACGATTGTCAAGTAGCTGTCCGGATAACTGTCTGGATCGCTCACATGTCCGTGTTCATCCAGGTACATTCACACAGTGCATAAGTCAAAGAGTGACCTTTTGTAACATCTACTTTTCTTTCTTTGCCTATGTACAGAAGAACTGTAACACACTCCTCTTGAAATTTCCTTAAAAATTTTGGAATTCACTCAGAAAAGTTGAAGAGATCAAACACAGCCTGCAGAGAACTTTTTCTGGAAGCATTCTCCAATGTCAGATAGATTGAACAGTGCAGGGAGAGCCCTCACTTGTACAGATTCAATTTTGTCAGTTCCCAGGTGCTTCCAGCCACAAGGAAAACATCAATGGAGCCTACTGTAGACACTGAAAAATAATGAATATTTTAGTTTCTCTATTAGTGTGCTATTCAACATACGTTAACACTGACAAATTCACAAAATCTGTGACCTTCAACGTTTGAGGCAGCTTTCCTTCAGAAATTGAAATACCTTTTAAATCAGTTTGGCAGACTGGTGGTGGCTTAGCAAATGCAATATATAAGGAAAATGCACAACAGCATATATATCCATCTTCTATTTTGACAAGTGAATTGTAAATTATTGATTGCAGACTTGTAAACATTCTCTTGCATCTTGCAAACCAACTAATATTTGAGATTTTCTGATGACTCTGTTACTGGTTCTTTCCTTCTCAGAAACTGAAAGAGGCAACCTATATTTTTTTCAGTATCAAAGTGCAATATCAGTTAGATTTATCTGTGATGAACTATCAATAATGAAAGAAAAGTTTTTATAAAACTGGAATTCTGTTCTCAGCACACAGTACACAGTCTTCTCTGCTTCACAGCAAATAATTCTTGTCCACACTCTAAAACAATAATAAAATCAATAAAAGAAGTATACTTGTCATTGAAAGTCATTTGAAAAAGCAAAACCAGCAGCAAATGTAAAATGCTAAATTAATCAAAAGCAAATCACATTGCAAATGATAAATCAAAAAATATATCACCTTGAACTTTTTAAAAAGCCTTTTACTGAACATAACCATCCCAGAATAGAAACGTTTTTCAAGCACATTAAAAGAGGAGGAGACAGATACCATTTTTTTTCCACACAAGCAGTGGCAGGACATCCCGTGTAATTACCTTCCTAACACAAGGTAATTGCACCATGTCTGACTAGCACCACAGCTTGGTGTTCATTTGTGGAGGATGCTTTAGTTTTGGTTCTATTTCAATACAGTCATGTATTTTATATGTAAGGCTGTTATTATTTGTGTGTTTAATGTTAAACGAAAATTCCAGTGTTTTGCTGATTCGATATATCAGGCATGTTGCATGTGTTGTGATAATTGTATCTATTTAATAATGATGAATACAGCCCAGTCAATTACTGTGACAGTGTAAAAATGTGCTGTGGAAGAACAGAAAATTTTTCTTCCTGTGTCCGTAGCCTGTACTTCTGAGAAAATACAGAAGATAATAAGGATCTGCACAAAGAGTACATTCATTTAAGCCACACGTATGCTATACACTGTGATGCAGCCTTGACTCAGCTCTCATCTCTGAGTTCAGAACAGGCTGAAATGATTGTGTCATTAAGACAGCTCATTGCAGATTATAGCTAGTGTTTTCCAATATACTTTATTTTTCAGGCAAGTAACACAGATAGTATGACACTGACCAGAGCAAATAAGGGCTTGATACAAACAGTTCCTTAGTCGGACACTGCCTAGACTTGGTTCACCTCCAATTTATATTTGCTGAGAAGTGTAGTCTTGTTTCTTTCTTAGGATTGTCATTCCACAATATAAATCTGAAAGGGTATATTTTTTGGTGAATGACATTTTCTTTATTTTTCTGTTGTTGCCAAGATATCTGCAATAATCTACTAGTTTTAATAGTATTCTTTTCAGACTGTAGGTTCAATTTTATGCCCTTCAGATCTCTCCTCCATTCTTAATTTTCCAATTTTTATTATTATCATTGTCATTATTTCCAATTTTTTATAGTTTTTTAAGCATTTATGATTGTTGTGCTGTGCTTCAGATAATGGTAGACTAAGAAGGTCTTTTCTTCAGCTGATAAAAATGAAGCTGTGGAGGAAAGAAAGTAACGGATGGCTTGATCTCTTCTTGTATTCTAGGGCATATGCAATTTTATTTCAACAAATGGCATGAACCTTGAAATTTCAGCAGCAAAGTAGAAGTTTCCAGTCTACTCTCCTGTCGGGAAAATTTTAGTAAGTATAAAACCTACCTGAGAGGCATCAGATCAATTTTAACTAAAGCTTCTGAATTTTCTGATGTGTCTTGTTATTCTAACACTTTGTTATTTTCTTTTTGCTGTTTTCTGGGATTGGTATATTTGGAAATCAAATAACAACAGCAGTGTTCAGAGGACAATATTGGAAGGCATAGGAATTGGTACATTCTGAAGAAGTTTCTCTACTGCCTTTTGGTACCAGAATCAAGTTACAATGCCTGGAAACTTACAAGGAGACATACTTTTAAGGGAGGATATGCCCTGCTATCTTACCGTTTGATCATAAACAAGATTTTCATTCTTCCTGACAAGTGCAGAAAAATTGTGTTGTGTCTGCAGCTGACAGTTATCTAATTTTAGAACTCGAAATTTCATATTTCCCTATTATTTTTTACATGTTACTATGTCGCACACTCAAATTCACAAAGAACACATCAACTCTTCATTATTCATTATTAAGGTAACCACAAAAATCAGTGGAGAAATCAAGCGATAGCTGTCTTGGTATAACTGCACTGAAATTCCCCTTTTTTTGTTCTTGCTTCTTAACTCTTCTTACCGAGATAGAACTGAAGAGCTCATTTTCTATAAGAGTGATTCATAATAATAGCAAGATGAAGACAGCTGATGACTGGTCATCTTAATATATTCAGTGTTTGCAAGAATACTGAACTCTCTAATGTACTCAGTTATAATCAGACAATAATTACTGCATTTAAATACTTTAGTTTACCTTGGACTACATTTCATGTGTCATTCTAGTTCCATGTTTTTCTGAAAAGAAATTTCAAAAATAAATCAACAGAAGCACATTTATAAATTCAACAGAACAGATTGATTAGAAAACCTTGGTATCAGTTCAGTTTTCCAGTCATATTCAACTAAATGTTTTCTACCAGTAATTGTGGAAGAGATATAGAGAATGGCTTCATTAACAGTCTATTTATGTATTTAAATAGAACAGTTTTCCTGAAGCTATGGTCCAACAGTGGAATTTAGCCATTTGTTAAAACTATTCAAGGGTTTGAGAGAGCAATCACTTATCTCAGCGAAGACTGCAAAATGCACTTATATACTTCTTCAGGCTCCTAATGGTGTGGAAATTGAAATTTTCACTTTTGCTCCAGCAACTGTATATAATATCATTAGTGATCACCTTCATTGCCTTGTTACATCTGCTTCTACAGTGCTTAACTAATACTTCCTGGCCAAGATCCACCAATCCCTGTTCAAAGCAAATTTACTAAGTTGTTTGCACTTCCAAACTAACACGGAAGACATATTTCAGCTGTATTTAGAAAATACTCAAAAACAAACCCACAATATCTGCGTCTGCTAAAGTCTTAGCAAGATATTGCCTGAAAACATTTGCATGATAACACAAAGAAAAGGCTCATACTGAGAGGGTGCTTGCAGGGATAGATGCTGCCAGATGTAAATGAACTGCATAGTAAAGGAACATGATTCTCCAACTAATAAAGCCATTTATATTATAAAGTCTCAGAGCACAGAAGAAATCGCTAAATTGGAAGTCTGTTAAAGATATATGCTTGGATAACAAAAATAAAAAAAGATTTTTAAACTATTAAGGGTTCTTCTTTAGGATAAATATTTATATTCTTAAAGTCTAAACCACACATTCTCTATTTATATACACATAGATAAAACTTTTATATGCATTTGTCCAATGGCTGTGTAAGTAACTTCTCATAAATTGCACAGCCAAGCAATTGTGCTATTATCTAATATACATTTTGGAAAATGAAATAAATACGTATTTTTAGTGATTTGAATTAAAGCAATGTTACATGACATTTCGATAAGAAGGGAGAGATAAAATTGTGGTCTCTTGAAAACAGCTATTGATCTATGCTAGCACAGTTAGCAATGTAGATATATGGCAACTTGGGCAAAAATAGAAATCTCTCCTCCCATGGTTAGATATTTTATATGCAGCTAACACATTTCTGCAGCAGATAAAATTCAGCTTTGTCATACATCATAAACCTTATTCTTGTAATTCCTACATCTGTGATATCTCATCTATTTTGGGGAAGACTTAACTGAGTGCATTTAAAGGTCAAGGAATTTTCACCTCTAAGTGAGATATGGATTCTTGCATGGTAAATGAGAAAAACAGTCTAATGAGAAAAAAACCTTGGTTAAGTGAGTTAAAATGAAAACCTTCTGAATTAGATTAATTGATGAGAATATATTTGCAAAGGTAAGTACTGAGGCTAGAACCTGTTCTTTAATCTTCTAGAAGAATGGGATGAGTGGGTGTTAATTACCAATCTACATGCTCTTTTTCTGCTTGTAAGAGCTTGATAAGTAGAATGTTAACATTTGTTTCCCACTAACATTTTATTTTCTGCCCAGTTTCTGTATTATTCATTTGCTGTGTTACGTTTTTCGTATTGCTGGACATCAGCTTAGATAAAGGCTAGTATTTATATCAACATCATTTTATGTTATCTAATGAAATGCAACTTTAATGATAAATCTCTTTATAATGTAAATATTTCAACTTCCAGAATTAATGTTACTCTTTTAGTTTATATATAATGTCAGCTTTTGTCACAAATAAAATCAGACTGAGCAAGACAGTGTATAGGTATGTATATATGTATATAATATAGTTTACAGCTAAACAGGGGACAAACCTCAACTTCGTAGTTTGGGCTTGTCTCAAATCGTCAGAAGAAGTAGGAAAAAGGCTGTTTCCCCAAGACAGTGGTACTTTACTAGTGTAAGAATAAAGTGCCAACATACTTGCACATATGTGCACACACAAACACATGTAAAATTCATTACTGTTTTTAAACTGTTTTCAAACAAGGATAAAATATTTAAATGAAAAGTTCATTACTAGTTCCAACAGATTTTTGCCATCTTTTGACTAACTTAATTTCCAATCTTTAATGACATAGCAACAAAATATTAAAATAAAATTACATGCAAAATAGATTTAACACCCAGCTGGTTTACTGCTGTACAAAATTATTTTACATCCTAATCTCTTTGATTTTTATATTGCTCAGAAAGCACAAAGCAAGCCAGTGTTCATAGCAAGAATTAGTTTTACTCAAGGAGAAGTGATTTCAACAGACAAAGTTGAAAGCAGAAAGTATCATGGACAGCATAGGTTAAGGATTTCAATGGTAGAATTTTAAAGGTAAATATACACCTAATGGTATGTGCTTGCAGCTTCTGAATTGCTCACTCTCACTGACTTAAAAAAAAATGAAGCATTTAAATGAGCATCAGATGTATTGGATCTGATTCACAGAGCAATTTGTGCATCACCAAAGTGGAATATGAGTAGTTGAGAGTAAGGAATGACTCCCTGACAGGGATGCTCTGCTCCTCACTGCCCTTATCTCCATTTTGCAATCCAGAGTCCTCTCCTACGTCCACCCTAGGGAGAGTAAAATCATGTTGCTCATATAAAAGCATTAATTTTACCCACTCCCACAATGTGAAATATAAAGAAAATGTTGGGGTTTTCTATCTGTACAGATTGATAGATACAGTTCACAGGAGGAAAGGAGGGAAATATAACTAAGATTAAATGAAATAGGGAAGGTAGGGAATAAACCTCCTTTAATCTTGAAATTCTGTTCTAGTTTCCCCTTCAGGGCACCTGTAAGTATGTCCTTCTCAATCTCTTCTGACTGGTTCTCTGCACTGGCCTTTCTCAGCATTGCAGGCAGCATGATAGTGCATACAGTGGTGCAGCACAGTCACCTGGGCTGGGTTGAATTGCTCTGGGAGTGTAGCTGCCATACCATTGGGCCAAACACTTGCAAAGTCATTCCACAGTCAGCAGACAAAGCAGATGGTTAGCTCTAATTCAGTTTTCATTTAATACTACTTCTAGGATATAACTTTCCCCATGCGTACACCTTCCAGGGTTTCTATGGTACAGTATCTTGGGCAGTTGAGGTATGACCTGTTTTCCAAGTTTTTGACTGCACCATTCCCACAGTGCTTCTATTTGATGGTGGGGACCCTGTGGCTTTTCTGAAGGGGCTGGAATGGAGCCAAAATGAATAATAACTTGTGTAGCTTCAGAGCACTGCTGGAGCCATGAAGTATTAACAAACAGAATTAACATTTACAGGTTAAAGATCCTTTTGGTTGGTGGTTAGTTTTCAGCATTAAATATAATTTACAGCTGGCTGATTTATGGACATTGGGTCATTTAAAGTATTACACAGCACCTAGTAGCTGCTTCGTAGCTGCTGAAGAGCTCCAAGTCTTCCTCTCAGCTCCCCATCTCACCCCTTTTAAACAAAGGGAGCATTAATAAACTGCTCTATGTAGAAAAAGAAAGGACTGAGTGCTTGCAGCCCCATTTCAGAGGTAATAGACTTAATAATGAACAAATGACACTGGAATAGTTTCAGGCTATTATTTTTAGTAATGTGCATGCCTTGCTATAGCTCTATAAGTGGTAAACCCAGCTCAAGAAAAACATTCCATGGTTATTCACATCACAGTCTATTTTGTGATACTTTTCTGTAAAGAGATCCAGATGAAAGCTTCCAAAGGACTAAATACCAAGGTCAGAGCCAGTTATTATTTAAGAAAATGTTGTTGGAATTGATGAGAAGTGGTGTAGGAGTGGGAGGAAGAACTGCAGCAGTAATCTCCCAGGGTTTTACTCCACATCTGTCTTTAAAAATAAGATAAAACTCACACTCACTCTCAGCATTTTGTCCATTGCAGGGGAGTGGAGAGAGACATAAGGTGGTGGGGTTGTGGGTGCTGTTTTTATATCAAGTTTTATAATAAACCTAAAATTTTGGTAGACCGTATAGAAAACTTAAAAATTATCAAACATTTCAAAGGAACTTGGGTGAAGTACTGAGTGAATTTTAAAACAAATCCTGGAATCTGCATAAGAATTTAAGGCACCTGTTTGAAACTGAACTAAATATAGAGATTTTGCATAGTTCCAAAGGCAAGTCAGACTACGATGGCAGTTCTGTCTGGCTTCTCTTTGAGCTTTCAATTTTCTTTGAAGCTGAAACCTTAAGCAAAACTCAGGAGATGCAAACATATGCAGACAGTTTTCCCCTGAAGTGCTAACTGACCTGTGAACCAAAACGCAATTGAACTCCAATCTATTTAAAATCCACCAGGCAAACACTTAGCTCCGAACAATTTTGTATGCATTTACTTACATAAAAGGACATTGAAATGGTAGTACAGCATCCAACTGCATGAAAGCATATTCAGAGAACAATGAGAAAGTCTCTGTGCTCTATACAGTACACTTTGATAGAATGCATCGCATAATCTCCTTGAACATCTCGACAAACTGTGATTTCATCTGTAAGCTCTCTCTGAAAACCAGGACATGCCCAAATCACTTCGCTGTCCACCGCCATTCCTCGTACTTCTCTAATGTGACTCAATTTTAAAGAAATCTTAGGTAAGGGGCATGATGACCATATTCCTCCTGCTCTTGGCTGCCAGATCACTGACTTCTATGGTGATACCTCAGCTAAATTCATGATCAAAAATTCTGTAATGCTGGCAAAGCCCTCCTTAGAAAACAAAAATAATGAAAATCAGATATAGATATTTTAATTACTAACCACATGCATGCCGAAGCTAACATCAATAACTCATAGACAGCAGAGTACTAAAACTATACAAGGCAGTACTCCTGTCAGAAAGAGAGGGAGGACTATCAGTCAAGAACTTGTGTCTCACACAAAAGAGGACATCTGTCTGGTCAATTCAGGCAAATAAACAGGTGGGTGTGCAAATTATCAGTGTGATTAACCACTTACAGACCGATTTTTTGCATCTGTTTAGAATATCCACTTTTTAGCAATGATTCATAGTGTTCCTTGCTATTTGGTCCTCCATGGTCCATGTAGCAGCTCTTATAGGAAAGGTTACATGTCACTGAGAAGTATTCAGATGCATTAAACAGCTAAAGAAAAGTTCATTTTGTGATGTAAACAGCTGCAGCTATGGAAATAGGCAAACTTCACAAATACCTGGAAAGCAAGGAAAGGCTAGAGCCAAAAGTAAAGATAACTATGTTCTCTGCATGAGAAATCCCAGTGCCTGAGCTGGGAAGCAAAAGGGATACTGGGTCTTCAGAGTGAAGCAGCAGAATAATGATCATGGCAAGAGAGAGAGCAGAGATGCCCCGTGTAGGACTTCTGAAAAATGAGTTAAACCTTAAGGTTACTATTTTCCTGTCACTAAATAGCAATCAGTGCAACTGAGAAGATCACACTGTGGAAACCACCTTGTCCTCCGTTACCAGTACTCAGATGGAATCTGTCTTCAGGGCTACAGTTTGAGCTACAATTCTGATGAAGGGTCTACAACCTTAAGTAATGCTAGAAAGTGAAATTCATTACCATCATAATTACCATTCCTGTGTTAACAGATGGGCAGCTTAGATTATGAGACTATTATTTGTTCAAGATCACACAGGAAATCTATGGCAGAGCCCTGGTTCAAGCACATGTCTCCTGAGACCAAACCAAATGCTTTAACCACAAAACTGTTCTTTTTTCCTTGACTAGCCCAGCTGGCACTTCTCTTGCCTAATGCAGCAGGTAGGGGCTGACATTCCAAGTCCTTTCAATTGATATTATTAGCTTATAGCAACAAAGACATGTGCAGTGGAGTATTGGCAGCCAAAGGAATAAGTGATGGTTGCAAGATAAAGTGTTTGTGTTTCTAGCCATCTGTTTGCAAATAATCCAAATTATTATTTTTAGGAGTGCTGATTCTCTCATAGCTATATTTCTGGTGTAGGGTAGCTCTCTTCTAGTAGTGGATGGCTGAGAAAAAACATTTGCTTCTGGCAGAAAACAGAAACACAAAACTTTATATAGTCCTAATGTGTGCTGCTGATAAAATATATGAGCTCTACATTCACAAGTTTCTTATTAAACATAGACATAAAATCTGGATAACAAAAAATAACAGCACATTAAGAGAGCACAGGTGCAGTTGACATATACAGGATCTTAGTATACAGAAGCTTTTGTTTTCTAAGTTTTAAATAACTCCTACTAGAATCACTGTAAAAGAAAAATGGCTTTCATAAGCAGTTTCTTTTTCACTCCACATGCACGGTACCTTGCACTGCTTTGCTTTCTCTAATGCTTACACAAACAACAGCTTAATTCCTACCAAAACTAAATGCTTGAGTGTCCAAGCAGCATTGACAGATACTGGGTACTAGTCATGCATCCTCATAGGCTATGGGAAAGCAAAAATAGCTGCAAGAGAATGCCTGACTAGAGCAAGGAGGGATTGGCTACTCAGAAGAAAGGGGAAGGCATGTGATGAAGTCTCTCTTTTTCAGACACATAGAGCATCTTTCTTACTTGCAGGCAAAAAGAAAAACAAGGTAGATTCTCTCCACCCTGAGGAGCATGTCAATTAATGAGGACAGTCAGTGGCTGAGGAACAAATCAGCAGTAAGAAGGGATGTCCTTAGCCACTGACTTTTGTTAGGAACTTTTTATAAAACAAAACTGAAAAAGATCATTTTTTTCTTTGAATAGCATAGGTGTCCTCTGTGGAACTTATTTAGGCATTCCTTTGCAGTTACATAAACTTTGGTCAACTATTTCCTTCCATTAAGCTAAGGTACTCTCTACATGTTAAAAGTCTATACAGTTTTTGGCAAAACAAGTTATATGTTCTGATTTATTGTCTGCTTTGGCTCAAACCAACAGGACTATATATTTAAGGGGAAGAAAAAAAAAAAAAATCCATGCTGTCTTTATATTTATAACTTTGTCATTTAAACATTTGGCAGTATTTCAGCTGCTCCATATGTTCACTGTATTAAAATTTACCATAAAAGGAACTAAGAAACAGAGTCCAGAGAAAGCTGATATTGTATGGTTTAAAAGTCTGGCAGTAAAAATAATAATCAAGGAAAATTTTCAGTAACAGTCATAGTACCTCTGCTACTTCAAAGGCCTTGTAAAGAAACACTTCCATCCTTAAACATTGCTGACAGACTGTCTTCAGACAGGACGACTTAGAATATACACATCAAAGCTACTGTTAACCTTGTGTTTAACATAAATAGAAAAACTATTTTTCAGAAGGTGACATCGGAAGGAGACAGGATTTAGAAACTATGAGAATTATACACCATTTGAGGGGCAGTATAAAACACAAAGAACTTTTGGAAGGAAGTTTAAAAATGGATAGCAATGGGTCTCCCACTATCAAAATGTGATAATTTTTACTTAGTGGAATATTAAAAAATGTGTAGACATAAGTTAAATTTAGCAAATTCACATTATAAATACACTCTTAAGCATACTTCCATGCGTACTTATCTAATTGATACGTCATCTCTTGTCTGCAAATAGGATAATTTTTCTCCCAAAACTATTTTCTTTCTGCAGAATTCATAGCAAATGCCCTGCTAGGACAATATGAATATGAAGAAACTACTCAGGCTGAAGTTTAATTTCCCATCCTTCAGATTTGGTAGGCTTTGCAGGTTTAGAAGTTTGTGGTTGTCATTTAGGAGTTAAATGTTTGTGTTTGCGCTTTGAGATATAAAATATTTCTTTACCATCATCTAATTCTGCTGTTTCAGTGTCAGAAGGATTCCTTTTGAAATATACCCCAACTACAGACAACAAGCACCTGAACAACCCCCATTTCTAAAGTAGCATCTCCCCAGAGCCCTGTAGAACTTCCTGAGAACTAGAACATTCATCTGTGGAGAACAAGTCAGAAATACTTCCTTTATGATCCTTTCTACTTTAAGACTGGAATCAAAAGTGATTCCAGAATTAAGAGTGAAAACTCACAACTTAGTTGTCATTAAACATCATCAGTTACTATGTGCAATTTCAATAATCATTAGCAAGCAATGTTACTAATCTTAAGCTCACAGGTGAATGGAGAGGAGGTATAATTAAAAAAAAAGGAAAATCTATAATTCTTTTGAACTCAATATTTTTTCCTCACTGTGAACTCTTTGAATTATTTCCCATTATTTTCTATTATTACTACAGTATGACAAGTTGAAATGCTGAATTGACCTACCATCCTAGACAAGAGCTATCCACATTTTTATATTTAATATTTGGCCATTTCTCATGTCATTATATCTTCTTGTGCCATTTGATGTGTCATTTCTCTGTGCATATTATCTCACATTGCAACCCATGTAAGGTAACTAAGGAGTTTTCCCAAGTAAGATGTGCTACAATCATATTTAGATAATATAACCATGAAACAGAGGCAATCAACCATCACTCAATGTTAAAAGAAAAATCATATTTTACATTAACAATAATAAATTCCTGAAGTTAAATACCAATAACAGTGGATGGTGAATCAATAAAACTTCTGGCATATTGCAAAATTCTGCAACCTAAGACATCCAGAAATAGCTATCCAGCTCTAACAAGCAACTGACTCAAACAATTCCAGTTACATTGTCATCTATTGCCTTCTTCGCTTTTCAATATTATTTTTCTGTGCAAAATATTTAATTATGCTTCATCATAATGTAGACTATCTTTTTGCTCAGTCAGCAGCTTGTTGAGTGATCTTTTGTGAATTTCTTCTAAATTATAGACTTAAGTGCCTTATGTGCAAAAAGCAAAAAAAAAGTCCACCTTATTTTCAACTTTTCACACTGGAATTAATCTGGTTTCTATGAATCAAAGAATTCATATTTTTGTTGAATTTACATATATTTTTTCTGTGTGATTTTGGCAGAGTATTTAATGAATAAACTATATTAGATTAGAAAATCATCGCCATCATCTCCTAATCATGAAATACATCAGGCAGAAATGGAACTGGAAAACAGGGCTGATTTAGGACCTACACACAAACAGCAAAGCATGTTTGCAGCTTTTTCTATTAATGGATGTGAAAAAGAAAATCTGTCCTTCTCTATTCAGGCATTCTAGGTAAATATCATTGCAAAAGTTTATTATGTGCTATATTATAGAATCATAGAATAATTCAGGTTGGAAGTAACCTCCGAAGATCATCTAGTTTAACCCCCCTGCAATGAGCAGAGGTATCTTTACCTATACCAGGTTGCTCAATGAACCACATTTGATCTCAGCATGTGAACAGATATTAGTACATATGGATGTGATTAATTACTTAAAAGGAAATACCTAAAAATTTAAACAAATTGAATCTGTTCTAACTTAAATCACTGGGGCAGCAGATAAAGCAGAGCTGACAGATCAGAAATATTATTAATACTTATGTGCAATTCATTTTCTCTTGGCATGCCAAAAATATTTTGGAGCAAATTATTGTTTTAAAGACTTGTATATTTTGAAATTCAAAGCAATTTGTCAATCAAACACGAAATTTGTTGGTGCTTTTATTACTTTGGTGCTCATTAATTAAATAAATTAATACATCTTGATGTCAAATGTTTATCGGCCTTGTTTTTTTTGAGAGAATTATTTGTTAGTGCAGTAGAGATGAAAGGTGGAAAATAATAAAAAAGTCTAAGTAAAAATGTTTAATTCATGAAATAAATGCACAAAATAGTTTTAGTAACTAGTAGAAATTCGATGTTTTACCATATTATTGCTGTGAGTCACAGTCTTTCTCAGCTGGATCCAGGAGATTTTTATAAGAGGTAACATAAAATAATTCATGAGTTTGAACTTTTTATAAAGGCATGAGAATATGTCTGCACTTTCAAACATAATTAATATGAATACTTCCCAAAAGCTGCTGGTTTTCAAACGAATGACTGATTGTTCGTTTGAAAAAAATAACATTAAGCTGCATCCAGAACTAGATGTATATACATTCCTTTGCTCAGCTTGTATGTGGACACATCTGTATTTAATTTATAAATTTATCTGTGCTTCATTTACCTGTTGCCAAAACTTTGTTATATGACTTTTTGTGTGTGGACAATTACTGGTTGTGTATTCAGCAAAAATGACTAGGAAAATTGTTACTGTGAAAGAATAAACTACATAGCATTAAGAAAGAATTGTAAAAGAGATATAAAATTTATTATTGATGTAAGACGCAAAACGTGATTTCCGTAAATTATTTCCTTAAAATATCAGGGAAGTGATATCTACATACTAATATTTTTATTTCCAAAATGCAGGAGTAATCTTTAACATAACAAATTGCACTAGCCAGGCCAAGTTCTACACTCAGAAAAGTTCAAACTCTTCTTACTACTTCTTCTCATGTAAATTATGGTTTTGGGGTGGGAGAACTCAAAGTAATTACATAAGCTGATTATGATCACAAAGATGGCATTGCTGGCATAAAAGCTCCCTTTAGTTGTTTTAGTAGTCAAAACAGTGGCACCATATAATAATGTTCATAGAGTAGAAGTGGTGTATGTGTATGAATGTGACATGTCTGGAGAGTTTCAGATCACCTGTGTGTGTCCATGGGTGGCCTGAACACATACTCTGTTCACATACTGCTCTTTCCATTCAGGCAACCCTGTATTTCATCTCTATGCTGGTTTATTTATCAGCTTCTTAACAATAATGTACTCTAACACTTTCATATTGTACTTGTGAAATACCATGAGGTTCTAAAACAGAAAGACTATGTCAGTTTGCTTCCAAAAATCATAATAGACTATGTTTGACTCTTAATAGAAGTAAACCTTGAAAAATACATACCTTCATTAAAAGACAATTTATTATAAAATTAATATAATGTACACAGCCATGAAGAAACAGCAGATCTCTCTGTATTGATAGAACAGCAGATTTCAGATGACTCTGCAAACACAAGTAAATGTTAAGAGTACATGACTTTCCCCCTATGCAATCTGAACAAAACTTTTTCCTTGAGTTATATAATTACTAGCATGGAATTGTAAATATAGATTTTCAGAATGGGGAGGCAATATTTTACCATTGTTTTAACAACACAGCTTTGCTTTTTGTAAATAAAGATCCAGGGTCTCCCTACTCAATTATGCTACACAGCTACACAGTATTTGCTAGGCATATGTGAAACATACTTACTCAAAGGAACCCCTAAATTTGGAATTGATACTTAAATGAATAATACAAAAGTTCATGAGTACAGATTGTTATTGTGTATCAGCTCTACAGCAATAAATTACTACTACCATGAATAAAACACAAGTGAATGATAAATTGCCTAAAAGAACTTGAAAAAGCATCAAACAGGGTGGTGTATTCTATTTTTTCCCACAGTACTTCAAACAAAAGTATTATTTGTTTAGATGTCAAAAGCTAAAGACCACCCTGTGATTTGAATTTCTGTGATAAAATGGAAAAATGTTGGATAGCCACATTGCTGTAATTGATAACATGGGCAGAGTAGATCAGAAGGTAAGCAGCTACTGCCTTCACGATACCTTCCTTCACTAGTGCTTACAATCAGTTTTTACACAATGGGTAATTCTCTTCTGTCTCCCCTTCCTCAAATTAAATTCACAGCAATAGCACCTGTTCTTATGTACTTTTAAATTAACCTTATTTCTGGGTTTTTTTGTAGAGTTGCTTGAGGATAATTTAAGTTGCCTCTTACCCACAGGCTCTTAAATGTAATCAATATCTACTAACATCATGGACTATTATTCAAAGAGGGGTGACATATTCTTATTTGACCTTTAAGAGCAAATCCTCTTAGTGATGACACTTTACTGCTTAACATCACCATTTTGTTCCAACATTATTTGTCTTTGGAAAAACTACAAGGCCATGGAAATCAATGGCATAAAGGACAGAATTTCATCCTTGAAGTATGGTTTTGAGATTATGCAATAGAAGGCTGCAATAATTGCAGGTTCATAAACAGCAAAAATATGTTTATGTTTTAACCCAACAAATACATTAACATCTGAACAGCTATTTCTGATCATCCATTTTTGACTGACGCTTACACTTATGACTTCAGTGTATTTCCTGGAGGGTCTCATGATATTTATGCATTTTCTACACTATTTTCACCAACAGAAAGGAAAAATGTTTAGACGTGCAAGACTAGCAGAATTTGGCCATGTTTTATGCAGTCTTTATATATGTAAAAATTAGCTGTGCCTTTTCAAAAAACAATAACATAATTTCAAAGTTTCTAATTCTATAATTGAAGTAGAAGAATTTCTTTAAGGATGCAATATTTGGATAACTTAAAATCATAAAATTTCAGCATATAATTTTCTTGTAGATCTAGGGCCCATATAGTTCTGAAACTGTGCATTTAAGCAGTTGAAGTATATTACTCTGCAAATACACAGAATAAAGACGAAATGTTTTCTTCCCCATGTGTAAAAGCCATGATAGCTAGTCTTTTGCTCGACTTGATGATTTAAGTAGTAATTATACAAGCTGTTAAGCCAATATAAACCGGTAGACAGAGCTCCTGTTTTTTTTTTGTTATGATATAAAAAGTCTAAACAACCTCTTAAAGCTAAAGATGTATCACCTTGAATTATATTTACCACTTAGTCAGATGCAATATATTATATTTCACCCTATATTATGGGCAATGTTTATATTCCATTAAATACTGTTCTTTAATTTTCAAATTGTTACAAGGTATTAACTTCTGAACTGCAATAATTCTGGGTTTTGTTACTGGTGAAGCAGACAGCAATATGACCATGCAGGGTAAACTTCTTTCTTTCACATGAAGTACATGAGTGAAATCTGAGCAATTAAATTACCACTTGGCTATGTGCTGCTGGAGAAACATGAACTGTAAAAGAGTAAAATAAGTCAAGTCATGAAAGAATCTTACTGTTTACAATGAATAGTGCCTTAATTATGCAAACCTATAACCATATTTTACCGAATTTTACAATGATTCATACACTGTGCAAGCTTGCTAAGGTACAAATACAATATATTTCACTTCCAGAGTATAACTGGAATTACTCTTTTTGTGCATCAATTTGACTCAAATAACTGTTATAACTTCTCAGTTATTTAAGAAATTTTTACTTCATTGGGAGTTTGGAAGAGAAAAAATTCAATACTGCCGTATTGGTACCACAACAGAGCGATTAATATTTATGTGATAATGACATACCCTGTTTGCACAAAACCTTTTGCAGTGCATGCAACACCTGGTGGATTTTAGCAGTAAATACTATGACTAGGGATACTCTGCATTGCAATATTTGAGAGAGAAAAGGTTAAGCTGAGGAAATTAAAATCACCATTGATTCCTTCTGTAAGAGTGCTATGGCAAGGAGGGAAGAGTGGTCTGCTGAATCTGCACCAGGTCCTGTTCACTCTCCTTAAGGATACACCTGTAGCAGTCATTCATTTGTTACTGGAGGGAAGAAATGCCATCTGGAGGGACCTTGACACACTTGTGGGGTGGACTGATGCCAAACTGATGAAGTTTAACCATGCCAAGTGCAAGGTCCTACACGTGGGTCGGAGCAATCCCAGGCACAGCTACAGGTTGGGCAGAGAAA
>JANRGW010053274.1:0-17717 GCA_024733675.1 Psilopsiagon aymara
ATAGCAGCCTTCCAATATCTGAAGGGGGCCTATAGGGATGCTGGGGATGGACTCTTCATTAGGTACTGTAGTGATAGAACAATGGGTAATGGGTTCAAACTTAAACGGGGAAGTTTAGATTGGATATAAGCAAGAAGTTCTGTATTGTTAGGGTGGTGAGGCACTGGAATGGGTTGCCCAGTGAAGTTGTGAATGCTCCATCATTGGCGGTGTCCAAGGCCAGAGTGGACAGAGCTTTGGGTGGCATGGTTTAGTGGGAGGTGTCCCTGCCCATGACTGGGGGGCTGGAACTAGATGGTCTTAATGTCCTTTCCAACCCCAATTATTCTATGATTCTGTGATTCTGTGTTTTTGGTTGCCTTCTAGACTGATAAATCAGCTGTAGAAAGGACAAGGCCAGGCAGTACTCATGTCAATACAAGACCTCTTTTGCAGCTTAATGTGATACTGAGAATATACGCTTCAGGGAAGTGATTTTCATTATTAGAAAGATTTCTTGATTTCATGAGTTTCTGATAGACTTTCAGTTTCTTTTCTACCTTTTCAAACAACATGGTGGGGCGATCTAGAAAAGGACATTTTTGTAAAAGGCTGAGTTGTGGTTTATTCACATGCTGAGAACACAGTGTTTAGCAGAATATTACAATATAATGTGCAAAGCATTAATCTTATTAATCTTACAGTTTCAGTGAAGCTGTTGCAAAAAGGGACTGGAAGTCTCCACCATGCTGGGGCTCAAAGCTGTTCAAGGTCACCCATTGTTTTGGATTCTCCCCTCTGAGCTAGCATGCACTGATGAACACTTTGAGGTTATTTTCCTATTTATCTCCCTCCGAAAGGAATTTGAAATCCAAAATTGTTTTCCTAACTAAATCAGAACATACATGGAGCTGATACAGGGATTTGCTTCAAACCAGCCAAAACCCCTATACAATGTAAACATTCATCTAAACTAACAGAAAGTTCCTTGTTGTGCCACCATCCATGTGTCACCTCCACTGTTCTACTTAAACCCTCTCCTTTATTTAAGAGGAAAAATTTGTAACACAACCACAGTGTTGCAAGGAAAAAAAAAAAAGAAAAGAAAAAGAGAATCAAGTTACACCACCGTATGTCTCCTCTGAAGTTCTCCAGAGGATTAACTCTCATTTTGGCAGTGCTAGCTCCAGTTAGCACCCTGTCAGCTGGTGGGCTGAGTAAGTAGTTGTGAAGGTATCATGTGGCATGTCTTCTTTTACAGCTAATGTAGCTGAAGAGAAAAGCTATGAATCATTTTGTAAGGCTGTAGTACCAGAGTTATGGCTACTGCTGGAAAGCGTTACTGACTGAGAAAAAAACATCAGGGTGCAAAAGAAAGACAAGCAGGAACTTACACAACTTCTTTGCGGCTAAAATGGTATCTTGTTCTGAGGAACTCTTGGCATCAAGTACCCTGAGTACCCATGGAAACTAGGCCTGTGTGAGTCAGAACCACAGAGTAAAGCAAAATTAAACACAACAGAACATTTTCATTTGGGTTGACGCAGACAACCATTTTTCACTGTGTTTTCTTCGGTAAATTGAGAATAATATTTGAGAATTCTCATAATTTGGGGGCCCTTATGATAAAACACATATCACAATACCAGTTCTACCATTGTGAAAATGCAGATCTAGTCTCATTACTCAGTCTTATGTTAATAAAACCAGAACAAAGAAGTATATGTCGCATTCCATTTTCTACCTTGCCTAAAGTCTATTTAATTACATCCCAGCATGGACTACCTCTGAATACTGGTTTGGAAGGAATATCCACCTTACCCACCTTTTTCTTCTTACCTGGTTAACATCTTTTTAGGGCATTGCTCTCAATTCCCCTTCACACTTGGGAGTATGGTACAGGTAACAATTCACCAGTCTACAGACAACATGCTCGTTTACAAAGAAATCTTGCACAGGTCTGTTTTGTAGCATGAAGGCAGGAAGCTTCTTTTGCATGTATCATAATGGCTTGACTTGCTATCACCTTCCATTTTAGAGGCTTTAAATCATGACATATTTATTGTTGGTAATAAGCGAGTATTAGGGTATTTTTAGACCCTTCACCCTGTGTATATCATATGTAAGGAAAACAACCATAGGTGAAACTTAGCCTTCGTATTTCACATATAGTCCCGTATTTTTTATTAATACAGGATATTCTGTTGTACTTTTCTTCAGCTGCATGAAATTTCATGTTGTGACTTGCCAAGTTATTTTAAAGAGATTTACAAAGACAGCTCATAACATCTTCAGAGGCTGAAGATTACATCTGTAGGAGGGAAGGAAAGAGAATCTGAAAACCATTTTCTGGAAGGGGCTAATGGCTGAGAGCATGAGGAGAACCTGAGAACAATTTCAATGATATTTACAAGAATGCATTTTTCATTTAGCTCTTGGAAGAGGCTCTTTCACAGGTCAAATGTGTCTTGGCAATTTGTCAGTAAAATGCAATTTGAGTTTGAAGCACTCTGAGTGATGGCTTCCAGTCTCAGTGTTGGCCTGACAAGGAAGGTTTCTTTTCAGTAACTGAGGACCTGATTTTCCACTTCCTTTCTTTCCTTTCTTAAACCACTAATGTCACTGACTCAGTGACTACACTCTCAAAGTGATAGAAAGATCCATTTCTGAATGTCAGTACTAAGGGCAGCTGTCACCAGGACAGCAGGCTACAGGACACAGTGTCTGGACTTCTGTGAAGTCTACATGTGGGAAAGAATAGAGGCAAACGTAGAGATAAGACTATCAAAGTTCAGAAACTAACTTTTACTGTGTGACCCTTCACTGTGGCTAAAGGCCTTTTGCTTGGTTTCAGGATTTCAGGTTAGTTTCCAAAGGCAGCTGAAGTTTGTGGCTGAATATCCTGTGCCAGCAGGTCAGCAGAGTTACTGACTGAACAGGGTGTACTAATGATCAGAAACAAAAACTAATGAAGCTGGTAGGCGCTGCGTTGGAGAAAATCCAGAAGCATTTAGATGCTGACAGAAAGGAAAACCTTAAAAAAATTCTGTTCATAAAGATGAACTCCTTATAAACTGCATGACTGACATCATCTACCTGAACTTCTGCAAGGCATTTAACACTGACACTGTCCTGCACAACATCCTTGTCTCTAAATTGGTGATACACTCATTTGGTGGACAGACCACTAGGTAGATAAGGAATTGGCTGGATGGTAGCACTCAGAGAGTCGTGGTCAGTGGCTCAAAGTCCAAGAGGAGCCCAGTAACGAGTGGTGTCCCTCAGGGATGGGTGTTGGGACCGGTCTTGTTCAACATCTTTGTCAGTGACATGGACAGTGGGATTGAGTGCACCCTCAGCAAGTTTGCCAACGACACCAAGCTGGGTGGTTCGGTTGATACGCTGGAGGGAAGGAATGCCATCCAGAGGGACCTTGACACGTTTGTGAGGTGGGCTGACGCCAGCCTCATGTAGTTCAACCAAGCCAAGTGCTAGGTCCTACACCTGGGTCGGAGCAATCCCAAACACAAATACAGGCAAGGTGGAGACTGGATTGAGAGCAGCCCTGAGGACAAAGGCCTGGAGGTGTTGGTAGATGACAAACTTAACATGAGCCGGCAGTATGTGCCTGGAGCCCAGAAATCCAACCATATCCTGGGCTGCATCAAAAAACAGCATGACCAACTAGTTAAGGAAGGTGATTCTCACTCTCTACTCTCCTATTCTGAGATCCCACCCAGAGTACTGCATCCAGTTCTGGGGCCCCCAACGCAAGAGGAATGTGAACCTTCTCAAGCAAATCCAGAGGCCACAAAGATGCCCAGAGGGTTGGAACACCTCTCCTATGAAGACAGGCTGAGAGAGTTCAAAGGAGACCTTATAGCATCCTTCCCGTAACTAAAGCGGGCCAACAAAAAATCTGGAGTGGGTCTTTTTACAAGGGCAGGTAGGGATAGGACAAGGGGAATTGGCACTAAACTGAAAAAGCGCAGATTTAGATTAGATACAAGGAAGAAATTCTCTACTGTGAGGGTGGTGAGGCACTAGAACAGGTTGCCCAGAGAAGCCATGGCTTGCCCTATCCCTGGCAGTGCTCAAGGCCAGACTGGATGGGGCTTTGAGCAACCTGGTCTAGTAGAAGGTGTCCCTGTTTATGGCAGTGGGATTGTAACTAGATGATGTTTAAGGTCCCTTCCAACCCAAACCATGCTATGATTCTATGATTCTATTACAGTGGGTGGTATATCCATTGCCTCTGTTTCCACATTCTCTCATGAAACCTGTGCTTTACAGCCACAGAGAGGATGTTGTCCATAACCTTCCAGGCCACACTTTCCAAGGAATCCACATGGTAATTTTAATGTCTGAGTCACATTTCTGGTCGAATATAACTTCTGTTGCCTTCTAATGCTCAAATCCTAAGGAAGGATATTGCTTCCTGTTCAAAGCAATTTTGTTGAACTCTCCTGAACAACGCAGCCTGTTGATGTACACTGATGATAGTGGGAGTTTTCTACACAAACTCATGGATGAATTTTACATAAATCCATGTAAAATGAAGTGCTGTTGCTTTTTTCTTAAGTAGTAAGAAATAAAATTTAATCCTGGTTTGACAAAAGAGCACCAAATAAAGTATAATTTCTATTCAAAGAACAACAATGAAGTTACATTTCTTTTCGGTTCCAAAGAGAAAGAACAATGACAAAGGTTCTGTGAAACACATGGCATGTTTTAATTTCCATATCACAATCCTTATCAAAATGGAATGGTTTTGGCCTATCACTGAAAATGACAGAAGGCTGCCTAAACCTCAGGTCCTTCAGAAGAAAATGACAATGCAGTGGAAGGGACATAGAAGTATAAATGATATACTGGATAACACATTTACATAAGGATAACATATTTTAAAAGCTATTGTTCAGGTAAAGACAAATTTTGCTATCAAAAACATGAAAAAATGCCTCTGAATGTTACTATATAGACATTTTGTGAGGTACTATTCCTCTAAGTCTCAGCCAAGCACTTCTAGTAAATGCATCATTACACTGAACACTGCAATTACACAGAACAGTGACTTCCACAGAACTCATTTTAGACTGGTCAATTCTAGTAATTTATGCCTACCATCACTATAAACAAATGAGATGAAGAACTCATTTTGTGATTGCAAGCTGAAAGAATATACAAGACTATAGGAAGTAATTGTCTGGATCAATATTTTATTTATTTTTTCCTCATTTATAAAATGGGTCTGCTACTGCATCTGTGAAAACATAAAAAAGGAATAACACAGTGCATTGACTATCCAATGCTGGCAATGCTATCTTATGAAAGAATGCTATAAATATCTATATATCTCCGAGTGTTTAACTGATAAAATGCCAATAGAAAGTGCTAAGAATAAGTAGCGGATTGTCTGACTTATATAAACCCAGCAAAACTCCTGATTGCACATTGGTTCTTCTTTGCAAGCCTTGACCTGGAACTGTTCTCATGCTCTGTATAGAAATGAATGGTTTGTCCAAGCTCACCCGCAGATCACACTTAGAATAGGAGGACCTCCTATGGGATTTGGAAATGTCAACAGCTGTAATCGATGTATTGCTTAAAGTAAGGAAGTCTTTAAAGAATATTGCGCTAGTGAGATTCAGGGAGTGACGCAAATAGCTAAGAATTAATGTGCAGTTATTAAGATGGCTCACAGAATAAAGGAGGATAACAGCAAGAAAATGTTACTTGGTAAGACTCCCATAAAAGGATCACTTTCCCTGGGATTGACATCTTTCCAGGAATAATGGAGACAATCATTAAAGAAGAAGAAATATGTTGGATCTTTCAGATAAAACTCCAGATGGAATTTCATAGATAGGGTGCAGTGAAGGCAGTTGATCAGCATCAGATAACCTTTTTGACTAGTTCTACAATACTTTTGAAGTATCGAGTGTTAGAGACCTAGCTGAATCACAGATATATTTCTGAATCTGCTCTTCTGTGTGTTCCATGGCATTTAAGTAAAATATGTAATGAATACATTTGTCCAGTTCTCAGATAATTGAAGTAATTAAACCCAATTGGGATTTAGCCAGGACATGGGGCCAGGACAAAATTACTCTTACAAAAAATGTCATGGGATTTTTTAATGACCCAAGAATTATAATACACTTTGCTTTCTGGGCTCATGAGAGAAGGTTAATTGGGTGCAGACAGAAAGAACAACATCTAGTGAATGAGCAGAAGTACTGTCTGCGCTTAATTACTGCTAACTGCCATCCAAGCTTCAATATAACTGCCTTGAAGTGGGAAGCTGGTGGGATATCAGTGTGATGTGTCAGCATGGACTATGGGGCAGAAAAAGCAGTATGAAATGTGCTAAGTAGGCATGCCTGTGCACTCAATCCCTGCTTCACTGAAAGAATTGCACAAATTTAAAGATATCAAACACTGAGAGCTTGGGAAATACTAGAAATAGTAGTTTCTATTCAATATTTGTCCTTATTTACCCTTCTTCCCCAAGCATTAGAATAAGTTTTTAATGACTTCAGCACATATGTTTTCTTCCATATGCCTCCTAGCTTATTCAGTGCATGTATTATATAGCACTTAAAGTTCTGTTTTCTCCTTGCTTACTATATTGTATATACTTAGCAGAGAAGCTACCTCCTGAATATAATAGGCACACTCCTGGGATGTTCTGTGGTACACACAGAACCATCAGATGATTTAAAAATTTTATTTATATATTTTCTTGACCTATAAGGTGAAGGGATAGGTATCAGCGCCATTTTTCAGACATGGTACTAAAGCAAAAAGACATCAAATTTATGAGTACATACTAGTTTTAAGCTCTCATTTTGAAACGCCCTAGGACTGATTTTTCAGCACAGGCAACATTTGTACAGTGGTTAATATATTCTGAGAACAGCTCTTCTAAGTTCAGGTGTGCCTGGTATTGCCCATAGTTCTCTAAATTAGAACCGTGCTGCTCTCAGGCCACGCACTGATGAACCAAGAAACCCACAATTAAAAGACTGTGCAAAGGCTGGTGTGACCTGCTCACTAGTGCACAGGAAGCAGTAAGAATTAAGGAAGGAATACCATTTCCTCAGACCAGATCATCTTAACTATAAGAACATCCTATCTCATCTAGCAGGCCCCTGCCCCATGTACTGCACACCTCAGCTTTCACAGTGACAGAAGTAGTGGTACACAAGCAGTTGTCTTCCTAATCATGCTTAATACTTCACTTGAGTAAACTGGAACACAAACATCCCTTATGACAGTCCAAAAGGATCCCTTTCCAAAGATCATGAACTTAGCAGGACTAGTTTGAGAAAAGCTACAAACCATTTTTCATTAAAAATATAAAGTATAGACCTGATTATCTTGCATAGTTCATGGTATGTAGAGGAACAGAATAAAGTGGCAGCCATCTGCACTAAACAAAAGATGTGTGGTTCATACATCTATTTTTATATGTACCTTTATCTTCCAAGTATGATCTTCAAAATATGTGGAAGCAAGCCTTACCCAGGTGGAGCATCTGAACTGACATATTCACCTCCAAACTTATGATGATGTCAAGCAGTCCAGTTTACCACCCACTTCCAAAAATTTAATTATTTAAAAAGCAAAATATTTTTAACTTTCTAATACAAAGTTCTCCTTTTCCGTTTCAAATAATTTAGAGCAGTTGATGACTGCTACCAGCCTGGCTCCCTGTGTCTCACAAAGCATTAACAGAACCATTTCCTGAGCCTCATCCTTCCCTAGTCTTAACAGCATAAATGAAATTACAGGCTCTAGAATCACAATCACAGCCTTGGTACTGTAGCCTAGCTAATTTTCTGCAATAACTGAGGACGTCATATTTTTCCTAAATACAGCGGTAGCTTGTGAGACTTATCAGGTAAATCAGCTTCTTTTACCCTATGAGATGAATATTGCTATGGGACTTAATCAATACCAAGCCTTGTATAGTCAATAGTGAAGATACTAAAGTATTTTTCAATGCTGCAGCATTTTATTCTGAAATCAACACAACAATGTTCATTGCTAATGGAGTGTGATGGTAGGCATTGCCCTGTTCCTGTTTAGATCTGTGTGTAAGGCACTACAAATAGAGCTGATGGGAGCAGGTGAGGTTTGTCAAAGGCAACCCTTGTTTCAGTTGACATTGTATTCTGGTGCTGACAGCTGAAGGCTAAAGTTCTGATTAATTCATTTTCCTTTCATTAAAACATTTTCTTTTCCTCCTGAAGGTCCATTCAAGCTAGAAAACCACTGGCCCTTGGCAGTACTGGCTATTCTTACATGGTCACCAAATATGAAAGAAAGTTTTGACTTGTATTTTCTCCCTGAATTTTCAAATCTGTCTGGAACTCTGATCGATAAGTGAGAAAAAGCACACAGTTTCAGCAAGCCAATAACTGACATATTTACAGCAATGGACAGTTCTGCTCTCTGATCTGTTCTTTTGTCTCTGCACAGGCAAACAAATAACTTAAGTGGGACTTTTGCCTGTGTAATGAATTTAGGAAGCCTTCCAAATTAGGAATAGGATGTGTGGGTAGCAACAGTGCAATAGTTAACTTCCCCTCTCTCCTCCATACACCCCAAATATCTGTAGAGAAAGAACAAAGATGGGACTAAAGAACAGAATTTGGATCCAGATGCAAGTTTCAAATCACAAGCAGAATGAAGATATTCTGATCCAGTTTTTTTTCTGACCCCCAAAAACCAGACACAGACATTACCTACAGAGACTAAGAAAGCGACCACTATTTCCTCTGAGTCTTAGAAGTATTTAAAGAACTATTTCATATGAACTTTAATTACTTACAACAGGACACACTCCTCTTCTGCAAGTGACAGGCACGTATAGGATTTGTAAAGAGAAAAATTACAAATGTGCATCGAAACCTTTTGTAAGTTGCAGTCATATTTTGTTAATATCTCCCATTTTCTAGATTACTGGCTTTGTGCGGGGTTTTTTGTCTTTGTTTTGCCACTAAAAAAAATACTATCTAATGAAACTATTTATTAATCCTGAAAATGTGTTCTTGAGGAGAATAAATAAGGGGAACTGCTGCATACTGGATGGAAAATCATGAGTGACAGAAATTTAGCTTTAGGGAGAGCACAGGACAGAACTGCAATCTCGTAAGTGAGGGCCATAATTATAGGCTCTTGGGTAAAATCAGTACATTTTTCTCTTGGACTCTTGTGACTCCTGCTGTTTTCCAATAGGCTTTTATGGCAAGTACAAGAAAGCACATGCCCCATTTTTGGTTGAAATATGTGTTTCCTTCAGATGGCAATGAACACAGCCAAGAACTCCAGGTAGGAAGATCTGGAATGTATATCTATCTGTCATATTGACCTGTCTGGTGTTTGGTTTTGTTCTGGACACTAAACAAAAAGAATTCATTGTTACATTGCCTTAGTGAACAAGAATTATATGAGGAAATTTTTGAGTTGCTTAATGCCATGTTATCCACAGTGGTGCCAGTGATTTAAGGTAAGGACCTGGTCAATGCTAACCATGTCAAGGTAGTGCTTTTTCACTAATAAATGATGTTAAGAGGCAAAAGTAAAGAGCCCTATTACTGTAGATACGTGATCCTGGTGCTGGGTGAAGCTGACAGTGCTGTGCCACATAGAGGAGCCCTCCAGGGTGGATTTGGACGCTCACATACTTTACATGTAGTACCTTCCTTTTCCCTTGATAAGCTTCATAAGGTATTCACAAGTTCATGCTCTTTTCAGCTAGTGCCTTCCTTTTGCCATGATGAACTTCATAAGGTATTCCAGAGTGTGTGACAAGCCTGTGCCTGCCAGCCCCTTAACAAGATGGCTACTTAAAGCAAGAATTTGATTGTTTGGAACCAAAGCTTTTGGCTCAAAATGCATGACTGCCCATTTACATCATGAAGTGCTATGTTCATTCTAAGGACACATTATCTTATCCATTGAGCAGTCTTCTGTTAAGTATACTATGAACTAGTCAGCAATATATTTGAAATAATGATTCTGTAAATAGAGAAGGCCTTAATTTTACACAGTCCTGAGGGACATCTGAAATCTCTCTGAGGTTAACGTTGCGAACAAATATTGAGTTCAATGTGACTTATGGAAATGTAACCTCATATGGGCTCTGTTTAATAGGCAGATTAGAATATTTAGAACCTGACACTTGGGATTTATCTGCCAGAATACAAATGAGAGTGGGCAAGTGCTAACAAGAAAGCAGGGATCATTTTATCTTTCCCAGTTAGATATTCTTGGGCTGGGTGGTCAAGCACTAATGTGCTGTCTAGACATTTACATAGAAGCTGATTTGGTTTGTATGCCGGTGAGTTATAAAAATGACTAATTACCCTGTATCTTACATGAGCCATCTTTAACTGCCATATATTTTATTGAGATGAGCATATTAAGAAGCATAAACTCTATATAGTAAAATCTTGAAAAGTCCCACATAACTTAATTTTCATAGATAAGAAATGCAAAACAGTCTTTTCAGTCTACCATGATTTTCTTCAGGAAGAAAATCCATTAGAAAAATAAAGCTTTCTAATGCACTGACAGGGAGCATAGTCTAGGCATCTTTATGTAGGGCTGGGACTACAAATTATTGTTCCAGCTGCCACTGGGCATCTCTTCTTGTTAGATCTAATTTACCCATCTTTTATCAAGCCTTTTATATCTCACGTGAGAGACATCTTAATCATACATCCTACCTAATGTCAGCCATCTGAAATGAGAAAGATGGTGCTACCCTCAAGGTGATGCTTACATTTAGAGGAGAGGGGCACCTCTTTGAGAGACCTGCTGTGGGACTGGGTTCATGACCCTCCCAAGCCTCTCATGTCTTGCTGCTGACTATCCAGAGTCCACAGACATCTGGCTTAGACCTTGGTTTTAAGTTCTGAAGTGTGGTGGGCAGAATTCCGTACTACTTTCACAAAATGCTAATGATAGAAGTGAAGCAAAGGTTTAAAGGATCTGGAGACTAAGTTTTTTCTCAAATCATGGCGGTGTGATGCCTTCAATCCATTACAGAGTGAGGATCTCACACGTATTTAGACTGGTACTAAGCTCAGTGAGGACAAACTGAAGAAAATGTTCCTGCGAGATATAAAAAACGTAGTTGATATGACTGACCCTCAAGATCACCAACACAAGACTTGCAACTTTGCTGTTCCAATAGCTGGTAAGCACCAAACCAGAGAGGAGAGCAATGCTATCACTCTCCAAACAATAGATTTTCCTTATTGCCAGCAGGAGATATTCCATACCAGATACCTCATATTTATCTGATGCTCTGGAACACAATTTTGAATCCAAGTAGACAGAAGTAATAATAGTATGAAGGCTTTCAGATAGTTGCCCAGAACATGCTGGGTAATTCAGAGTCAGCAGAGATAATGAAGAAATAATTGGGTGAGAACATGAATACATGTTTTTAAAGATTAGACATGATTTGTGACAAGAACTTGTTGAAATCACATTCTCATCTGGCCTTCCTTAAACAGTCTCTTACTTGAACTCTGTTGTGCTCTTGAAAACAAAAAACATGAAAGTTTCATTAAAACACAGAGTCAATAGCACTCAGAGATGCTCTGGTTAAGATGAAAAGCTGTGCAGAGTACATAATGTTACATCACCAGCCTGAATTGTTAAATCCTCATCAGTACATATATAAAAACATAAGGCTATGTTCTGTAATACTTGTTAGGCTAAATATATTGAGATCAGGTCTTATAATTCCCAAATAGAAAGCTCTGCATATTAAAAGAAAAGTAAACACATGCATTAGGAGTATACTGACCAGCTTCAGTCAGTTTACAAAGACTGACAACAATGTGAGTCAAGTAATTTCCACAAAATGTTCTTGTGTTCTATTTTACATTTTTCTTTCCTATAAATTAAGATAAGCCAAACAGAAATAATGTAAAATAAATGAGTAATTACTGTGAGTCAGAAGTGGGTCAAAGACGGATAAAGAAGAAATAATGTGAAGACCAAAAGTCATTGTATTTCAGATACACAGGTTTAAAGGTGGAGGGACTCTATAAATTGTAAATGAAATCTGTCAGCCTGAGGCTGGTGTGATTGACATCCTCTTCTGGTCACCACAGTCTGAATTCAGTTTACTGCTAAGGACATCCACCTGTGTGAAAACACTACTGAAGTGAGAACACAATATGCTATATGGGAATTGATTTATTGTCTTCATCCACAAGAAATGCATTAACTCATCCAATTTAATGAATTAGTTTGATTCAATGTCATTGATTTTCCTTAGTTTTCTGGGCTAGGTAGTAGACTCACTTCATTATAATATGCCAGAAAAGTACATCCAAATATCATGTACCTATACAAAGATTGGTGTCATCTAAGTAGTCTCAATTTCTGAATAATTGTGCCACCTATTTTTAATACACCGACAAGACATAAAACTGCTTTTACACACATTAGTATCAGGAATTCCTGATCTGATGAATCAACAAAGTGTCGTTCTAAATACCTGCTGATAAAATGTGGAAAACTTAGACACTTGATTGAACCTCATCAGAGGGCAGTCCTTTTTCATCAAGGTGTCATAGTTCAGTATTGGCTGCCTTGCTGAATGTGAAAGATCTGACTCTCAGTTTGTTGTTTTAATTTTCTTCCCACTTATTCAGTCTTAAGATCAAAATAGCAAATATAATGACAGCATGACACTGCTGGAGCACTTCTTACAGGGTCAGTGTAGGGGATGAGCCACAGCAGGGTATTTTACTTTAAGCCAATTGCTGCAGATTGATCCTAAGAAAGCACATAAAGGGAAAACTGGTAAAAGGCTAAAAATCCAATCTGATGCTCCAGTACACGTTCAAATATCTGTACTTTAATGACTTCAATTATGGAGGAAATGAATGTATTAGAGATAATGGTATCCTGGCTATTACAGCCTCTTCTTCCTCAAAGAGACATTCAATTGACTTTCAGGATTTTTTACAAGAGTTGATGTCCTGTGCTTGCCTCACAAATCATCGTAGTGGGTGAAATCTACATTGTCTAATAAGCAGCTACTTTAAGTTTTGTGACTACCACAACAAATTTTCACAAATGTAGCTATTTTTCAACCTTCCTTTGCTGTGTTGTAGGCTGAACTGTGGTCACATCCAAGGCCATATCTGGAGAAAGCCATCTCTTTTGCTTGATCTTAAACTCTTGGGTTTTAGAGGCTCAGGCATCTTATCTACACTTACTGGTAATGGATGATGATAATTGGACCTGAAAATGAAGCCCCAGATGAATGGATTTCTGCACAGAAGTGCTGGAACTTCATGTGACAGAAGTACATCAGAGCTGTGGCTGGACATTAATCGTCAGCTGAGGCAGTGCTGTCAGACATTTCCACAACTACAACACACACAGAAGGGAGATCTTGACAAGAACACTCCCTTTTTGAATCTGAGGTAACCGCGTCCATTTGGAATGTCCTTCTAGCACTGAAAGAGAGTAGCTATGGATAAAGTACAGGATGTCACTGTTTGTTCAGAAGGTGAAGACCTAGTGGTTTTTGTGGCAGAGTATGTCCAACAGGGAAACTGCCCACCAGATCCTTTGCTTCTGTTTATTAGCTTCTCAATAAAGTACTACCAGGCACAAGATGGCTCTAAACAGGCTTCAGGTCTACTGCTGGCTCTTTTTTAGCCAATGTGGAGATAAGCAGGAACATTCTGGTCCATCTGCTCCCATGCAAGTAGCCAGCTCAGTCTCTGTGGGACTGAGATTCCTCTGTCCAAGCTGAGAGACGGAACCAGGATTTTGTCAGCAAATTGATGTGTTTCAGATAACTGGATCCTTAGCTGACAAAAATCAACAAAAAATTAACTAAGATGATATTTTTTGGTCAGTGTACACCACTTGAGTATGCATTTTCTACTGTCGAAATATTTGAAGTAAAAGGATTAAAGTATTTGTCATCTTGGTGTCTCCGTTCAATTTGCTGCAGAGTTCTGACAAAATTCTAGAGAAACTTCCCATTGATCATTAGGTGCCAGACACAAGAGCAAGTGTCATTTTTAAAGTGAAGATGAAAATGCAAACTATACAAACAATTCTGAGAATTTATACAGTGCCACAGAACATTTTTCCTGAATTTCTATTTTGGAATTAGGGTTTGCTACAATGAGTGAGCCCAGGTGCACTGGCTGACGTCCATGTGAGTAATTACATTGAGCTCAATATGAAGTTCTCTTTTCAGAGGAGCAATGTATTCTCTCTTCATCCTGACATACTGTACGGCGGTGGTGCCTATTGTTTCAGAGCTGCACCCAGCCTGAGAGACAGCTGCTCTTTATTGATAGTTGAAACAACCCTTGTACCCATAGCTCATATTCTCTTTCACACTCTGCTCTGCTTCACAGAACAGACTTGCATATTGTATTTCTTGTGTAAAGGTGCTTATCCTCCTCTGCAAAGAGCTTTGTGAGCTACAGAAGAACGAGTCACCTATGTGACAGCTAGTCCTTCACAGCTGTAAGGAATGAGAAAACAAGAGGGGAGAGGAAAAGTACTGGCTAGTACCCCTAACTAATGTGTGAATATATGCAGGGACTGGACCTGAGGGAAGTTAAAGTGTAAGACAAGAGTAGGATACAAGTATAATCTTGCCATTCATCACTGTTCTCTCTTTTAAGTCTTCAACTTTGATTTGTAATCTTCCTTCCTTTTTTCCCTCATCAGCTAGAGCTTTCTGTCTCAGTGTTATAATTTCGTAACTTGGTTTCATTACCAGGAGGGGTTTGCTTCTAAATCCATTAAGTGCCTTAAGGTGTTTAGCCACCAGGTGTGGAAAAGGAGGACAGTTTGTTTTACCACAGCATTAGTGCTGTGCACTGCAGTCTAATGCCATGCCATTTACACCAACTGGAGCACCTTTAACCTCTTTTTTAAGTCACCTTTCACTTTTTAGTGCTTTCTTTATTTTTCTTTCATCTTATTTTGTGTCTGAGCATGGTTCAACATTTTTACAATGATACCAAGGCAGTGCCAAATTCTACTATGGTACATGGCTGGCTGCAAGTAAATCGTGACACACTTAATTTTTACTTCATTGTTATTACTCATGATACCATCATGGGACAACAAAAGCTTTTATGAGAAAAGCATACAGGAGAAGTTGTTTCTACACAAAACCCATTAGCAGATATATTTATTTTATTACCACTCAACACATGAGAGGGGGAAATAAACCAAATGGTGCATTATTTGCCACATGGAAAAGGATCAAGTTGACTGGAGGGGAAAAATTATTTTCAAACTTCTGACAACCTTTTACAATTACAAATAAATGTGAAATTAGGTTAAATAGAAAACCAAAACAAAATAAAATATGCAATTGTGCTCTTTTCACCATCATTGCTTATTCATCCTAATAGTCCTGTTTACTCCTTTTTTGCCTCTTTTGATCTGACTTGATTGAGTTGCCACCCCTTTCTCTGGTTTTCATTGAACTGAAAGAACAGAGGAACTGAACAAAGCTGTTGATATGTAAATAACAGCTTTGAAGATAGAAGTACCAGATTGCTCCTAAAAAGAAAAAAATTCAATTGCCTGGTTTTTTTTTTTTTTTTGACCACGTAAAGAAATATCGTGATGCATAATTCAAACGGTGCCCAAAACTAAAGATTCCACTATCTCTGAAGAGCTATCATTTCAGTCAAACCAGGTATTTAAAGACTAGTGTGGAAATTCTATTAAGTGTGAAAAATGTTGCACTCTAAATGTTGTTGCAAAATTGACTATTTCAACTCCATTTCAATTTCTGTATTTTCCATTACGAATACTTTTTGATAGGACTTTTTAAAAGATGGGATAATTTTTCCGTACACAAAAACACCTGAAGGACAGATTCTGATGCTTCGGTTCCCAGTAGGTGGTATTTTAAGTCACAGAGTTGGAAGTGACCTCTGGAAGTCACCTGATACAACCCTCCTGCTCAAGCAACGCCATTTAGAGCTGGTTGTCCAGGACTGTGTCCTGGTGGCTTGTAAGTATTTCCAAGGATGGAGAATCTACAACCCGCCTGTGCCAGTGTATGGTCACCCTCACAGTGAAAAAGTGTTTCCTGACAACCAGAGGGAACCTCCTGTGTTTCAGTTTGTGACTATGTGTGGTTCCCCCGACTCCAAAGAGACTCTTCTATGGATCACAGAAACTCACTAAAGTCAACAGCCAGTAACTTACACACTTCTGGGCTTTGAACAGGAACCCGTATAACCAGACTTATTAAATTATCTCTATTCTCCTGCAACTGCTGGACTAGTGTGCATTTTTTAAGGCCATATATCTGTATGAAGCTAAAAACAATTTGCAGGGATGCCTGCTTTCACTTTTCAGTGAGATACCCTAATGCTTTAGTCCAAACATGCAGCTGGTGGTTTGCAGTTACGAGTATGAAGTTACAAGTTGCATTTGCACAAATGTCATAGTACGAACCTTGATAATGAGGCAACACAGCCTCAAAAGAGAGTACCTGCTGCTGATGCATGCTGGCTGCAGCTCTTGCTCCAGAATACCCAGCTTGCCAATGAAAGCTATCAGCTCTAATGGAGGAGTGTGTTTACAGGTAAGAGGTGACCATTTGTAGATGGATGGATCAACTGCAGTTAAGACTATAGAGTCCTCAATGCATCATAGTTGGTTTAAACACAACAGTGCATAGCATCACTTTTAGACCAGCTTGTTTTTATCTGTCTTTTTCCATAGATAAGGGACAAATGCAGGGTTCTTGAGAGGGCCATGAAGAGCACAACTGATGAACAGTGAGCTTTGGGTATCAGAACTAACTGGGGACCTACCTTCACTAGGCTCCTTTTTTCCCCTGAGATTGCAATTGCAGACATTCGCATGCTCAGTGTCTGGGGCTCCAAGGGTAAAAATGAGCTACTTTCTTCTCTTAAATTTTTAGGCTCAACCTGGCAGCCAGGTACTCCCACAACTACCCTGTGTCCCTATTCTACCATAACCATTTGTGTCTGCTTTCATTACCTTCTTTCTCATTCAGTATTTTCTTGCTTATGAGACTTTCCAATTCACCACATCATTTTGTAAAATACTGCACTCCTTTCTGACCATGTTATCTTCGTGTAGTTGTACGGATTGACCACAAAAATAACATTTTTCCCATTAAAAACAGCATTGTGAAAAAAACCCAAACTACATTGCTGTTTACCATGACAATGCTATAGTCTCATGTTGCTGACAGTCCCCAAGAACAAGAAATTAAACTTTTAAGCAATTGAGAACTTGTCATTTCTACATCTTAGAAAACAAATCTACTTAAACAGCCTGCAAGCTAGATAAGAGAAGGTAATTTTATGTCCCTATGAATTCTAATTAGTGCCAACTTCAGCAGGCAATATATTTATTTTTATTTACCTTTTGTCTATCAATCAGACACTCTGGCTGTTTATTATTGGTAATGCTCACCCATCATTTATCATCATGGAGAACAGTAACATTATCAAAAGCAGAAATCAGCATCACTTTGCCAGTTTTCAGAATATGGACAGAATCAATAACAGATCAAACTGGCTCCATCAAGGTGTCTTGAAGAAGAGCAAGCTGGCATGTTTAGCAGTAATTTGTGAACTACATGACCTTTGCTTGAGATCATCCTGATCTCCACATTTTGCTCCAAAAGATAAAAATGCAACTGTTTCTGAACACTGGTAAGGAGT
>JANRGW010053276.1:0-29880 GCA_024733675.1 Psilopsiagon aymara
GAAAAAGAGAATTGATCTGGAAGAATGGGTAAGTCAGGGCTTACAGATTCTATTTCTGAAACCCTGTTTTAAAATGAGGGTAATAAAATTATTAAACACACACTCATTCAGTAGCTGAAGTGAAATTATAAGTTTTCTTTGTTCACTTGTATTTCAGTTTAATACATTTTGATCTGAGGTATGTATAAAGCCTGAAGAAATTGGTACTGTGCTGAGCCTTCAGTACTCTCCAGACAATTGAACTAATTAAATCTTTACCAACATTAACACAACTCCAGCATTCCTTGGACAGTGGTTAATTATTGCATGAACATGGCAAGCTTAAACTAAACAGATGAAAATAGAGTCCTGTGGAATGGGTATTGAGTTTATTCGTTATTCATCTTTTGATAAAGTTTAATTAAAACTGCCTCTTTCCATTGTAGTGAGAATGAATGTGCTTGTTTTCTTAGTGAAAGCCAAATTATTCACTTCAGCCATGGTTCAATAATCAAAGCCTTTGCAAAGTTTTGGGTTATATTGTAGCTGTGGAGATATAATTGCTGCAATTCTCTATGAAGGCTTTATCTTTTTATTACATTTTCTGGTTTGTTTTGGGTTTTTTTAGTTTATTTGGAAATAAAACTAGAGCATCCATTTCCTGATTTTTAATATACTTTAAGCATAGCATTTTTTTAAACAAGGAGCAAACTGTTGAAAATAAAATTCAAAATAAAAGTTTTTTTTATAACTGGAATGCAAAGATCATTGTAGAACCAAATCTAAATTCTAGTCTTTAGAGTAGTTCAAGTAAAATTTTACCATATATCAAAAGTTGGCCTTATAAACTGTTGAATATTAATAAACAGTAGGGCAGTTGTGGTGACTCACTGTGCTTAGACAGTGGCTAATCACTTCTAGGCAAAAACTGTTGAAAGAAGCAGTGCCGGCTCATGATGTTAGAAGGTGCAATGTCGAGAAGTTGCTAGAGCCACCTGTGTGTATGAAGTGCAAACTGTAGCTCCGGTGATATGATGGAGAAAACAAATCCTTGGAAATGGTGTGAAATTTTGAGCAAGAGCAGTGGGGTCAACTGAAGGAAAATGAATGAGAAGAGCTTCTGACCAGCTTTGCATGCAGGCAGACTGATGTCATGTGTGTTGCCACAGACTTGCCTTTCCACTTGGAAAGCTGTAAGCTGTAGAACCAACCGAGCTTCAACTTTTAAGTATAAGCGCCCCTTGAAAATCCACATGCAAATGACACAGCAGCTAGGAAATGGATCAGTATTCAATTACAAAAAAGTTTACCTCTCTCCTTTCATACAGTTCTGCAGGTGACTTAGATGGGCTGCCAAAAGGTCCTCAGAAGAGCTGCACAATTTTATTTGTATTCTGGTTGCTCATTCTGTTGCGTTTTGGAATGACATCCTGGCAGAACCTTGATTTCCTGTCAGATTTCTGCTTTCCCATTTTTCCAAATTTCACTTTCTGTGATTTACTGTAAGCAACTATGACATTGTTCTGTCTTGGGCTTGCATTGTCATGAAGGGATTCCAGGCTAACACAGTGCTTTTGATTTAAGGCAGGAAAAATGCTTGCTTTGTGTCTTTTTTATTAATTTCATGGGTTGTTTCTCTTACAGTGAATTTAACTGTGTAATAAAAAAAATGAAGATTATAAGTCAAAACCTGTGTCAAAGGAGAAAATAGTCTGAGCAGGGAGTCTCTGGAACCATGGACTTGGACTTAAGTGGTGACGCTGACTACCACTTGAGTGATAGTCAGCAGCATGCTTGGGGCATGTCAAATGAACCCAGGGCTATTTGGAGACACCAGCCAAAGGAACATCTTCTGGGAAGTTGCAGTCAGATCTACAGAAATGTGTTACCCATGCTCTTTGTCATGAAGTGATAACGTGTGTCCCAGCTGACCTCTGTAAAGATTCTTTAAGTGCTGCCATTTAGTCAGGCTTTACATTTAAGATTTGCTCTGTTCTGTTTCTTGAGGTATGGGAATGGTCTGGAAGAGGGGGGGAACACTGTGTGTTAGCCTTGCCTTGAGTGCATGCATGTAGTCAATACTGTTCTAATGGTAAAAGCTGTATTCTTCTTTCCTGTTGACAGAGTAGCAAAGTTGTTAGAAACCCCTCCAAAATATGTTAAATTAGGTCATCTCTGAGACCAGACATTCTCTTTCAGTTTTCCTCTAAATAGACCTTTTCTGTTTTGTGAAATCTGTTTTGATTTGGCATAAAGAAATTAGATATGGCAGAGCTGTTATCTGTGTTCCTTTTTGCTACATTTTGCCTTTCAAAGCATTGGAAGCCTGTTGCTCTATGAAATAGGTTTCTTAATTATTTTAACGGCTTTAATGTTTCTTGGCATAATTTAACTCTGTTAAAAATTCTTTATGTTTATTGCACATAGAGATTTTCCAGCATTTTCTACAGTTAGGCTGTGGTCTTTGAGATGGAATCTGTTTGCTCCTGCTTTCTCAGCAGCAAAAATTTGATCTGGATCAAGAATGAACACCTGATCTAGTTTATGGAGAGTATAGTGGTTCCATGCTGGTTACTGGGGAATCACCGTAAAGCCTGCTGATTCAAGGTTAACCCTCCAGATCATATTTTTTATCAGACTGAAACAACAGAGTTAGATTGTACTAGGTCAGCATGATTTTCACTTGGTCATAGGAGCTTTAAAGCTGGGTTTGTAGTCTTTTCACACATACTTCTATCAATCAGATTTTCCTAAACTCTTAACTGAAAAATTATCTTCTAATACTTGGTTACATTAAAATAATTTTGCTGGATAATTTATGGTGATAATAATCTTGAATCAGATAGGAAAAAACTGATGTCCTGGAAATAAGAAAGAGTTCCTGGATGGGGTTGCTGAAAAAAACTGCTTGCTCAAGAGATTGTAATCTAATCTGAATGGATTGGAAGATTTGAAAATATCTTCTTTATATGTGACTAGATTGTTGCGTGTTAATTATTTATTAATTCATGTTGGTTAATACCCATTAGCATTTTTTAATATGGACTATACTGCACTCTGACAGCTTTGCATATCATCCCTACAGATGTCTTGATTTAGTGAGATTCTTAAGCACCTGGCCGATACCAGCCAGTTATCAAAATGTGCGGAAATGTGTTTATTAAGAAGCTTTTCAGGCCTCTCCAAGTAGCCCTAATGGCTACTGTGTAAAGTGTGCCTTCTGAGGTTCAAGAGGACAGAGTGGACTACCATGACTTTAGAATGCACTACTTTATTTTGACATAATGTGATTTTTTTTCTTCTTTTTTTTTTCAAGCTATGAGACTCCTTCATGTTTCTTAAAATTGCTATGTAAGGAAGAATAATTCTGCTTGCTTCCTTGCTTTCTTATTTGGCACAAAATCTACAGGATTACAGAAAGGTGATTTCTGTAAAAGCAGGACCATGTATAATTTACAGGGCTACCACAAAGAAGTCCTAATGACTTACTTATACATGGCTATTATAAGCTTGCCTCCAGCCACAGCATTTATATGGTAGTAAGTTGTCATCTTTATGCTATCAACTCCTATGTGATCCAGTTCAATCTCATGTTTTCTTTATAGTTACTATGTCATAATGATCAGTCCTTTTATTCACTGTCAGCTTTGTTATTCACTCTTCTCAGGAAGTTCTTCATGATCTGCAGAATGTGGCTGGTCACCTGCCTGAAATGGAGAATAAGGTTTTGACATCGCAGTATTTAAAAGCTTGCCACATTTCTGCCTCTAGAATTTTGGGGCTTTCATTAGGAATGTGGTCTGTGTTATCAAAGAGCAATCTTGTTATTTTCATGTATCTTAAAATGTGTCTCCCCTAGCTCAGAACAAGGCTAAGTGTAGTTATGCTAAGTACCATACAATCACATATTAAATAATATTCTTTCATGCAAAGATCTCAGGCCATGTGGTCAGCTTTGCAGACTGCCACCCCCCCTGCATAAAATCTGCTTTTATTCACGTAACTGGCTGGCCTTTCCATATAGGATTCGTACTTGCCTGTTCAATGATACTTAAATGCTCCAGTCATATTAATTTGTAGATCAGAGTCTTGAGTAATTATTGAATTGCTGTATCTTATAAGAAATTCTAGGTGACTTATGTAGACAGGAAAATAGCATATAGATAAAAAAGAATATTGCTTTTAGGATAAATATTAATTCATAGTTGCAGAAAACCCCATGAATGCATATTATTGATGGAATTTGCATTATTATGAAGAACTAAAAACTGAGAGAGAAGTAACTACCATTTGTTGAATTTTCTTAACTCCAAGTATTTGAGCAATGTGACAAAAATATAACCAAATGAAGAACTTTTTTGTTCTCGAAAATATGCTTTTAGGTCTTTACTCCCTTCCTCATCTCCTTCAGTGAAGGGAGTGAAGGTCTATGCTGATGCAAAGAACAACTGCTGTGATGAGCTGGGGAGGTGACCAAGGGGAAGAATTTGGTCCATTTCTTGTGAATGCTTTCAGAAATGCCCTTGTATCTATAGAAGACAAGGTAGCCCAGACTGTTTTAACTGCTGTGTTAAACAGACTGTGTTCACTCTTTTAACTGTATTGGACTTGATCCTCTAAACAAAGAAAACGTGAATGAGAAGATTTTAGAAAAGTTCAAGAACCATAAGCCAGTAACAAAGAAAGAAAGGTACAAAGATGAGCAAAAACAGAATACACAAGCATACTTCTGATTAACTCACAAAGATACTGACTCCATTGCCTCTAGCTTTTATTATTATAGATATTTCAGCCTTCACCCCCAAGTGTTATGTGATGGGCAGCTGACCAGTAAGATAATCCTAAAAAGCTTTCAAATTCAGGATGTTTCAGGTAATTTGGGTATTTTTCCCTGAGAAAATACCCAGAATGCTTGGTACTCAGACTGAGGAGTAGCCTTGCCAGTTATGCACAGAGCATTGCTGGAAAGGGAAATAAAAAACACAAAAGAAAGGTCCCTTTCAAGCAAAGATGCATTCATTCATGGAAGAGCTGGCTAGTTCAGAATGAGCTGTCATGTGGGAACTAATACATGATACCATGCAGCTATCTCTAATTGCCATCAACCATCACAAAGGGGCAGAATCTATTAGAGATAAAGAAATATAATGAGAAAAAAAGGCGTAGAAATGAAAATGACCTAGTGATAAACTCACATTCAGAGTAGGCCTTACCAAAGGAGCTGGGCAAAATAGCCTCTCAAATTCTGAAGCAACGAAGACATGATTCCTGTGGAGGGTGTTTGACAGAGGACTTCTTAAAAGAAGAGGCTGCATAGTTTACTATCACATGTACAAGTTTGTCTGAGTGATTTGGCATTGAAGTAGTTCAAAAGATCTTTTTTCTCTGAGAATAGATATACTATATTCTTGAACATATCTTGAAACCTTTCACTAATTTTTCACTGGTCCTCAAGCCAAGAACTAATACTCCTCAAACCCCTACTAAATCTGCATATAACATTTCCCTAATGAAAGGAGTCCAGAAGTGGGAGTTAAACCTTTCCATGTTCCTTTGGGCTTTTTGCAGTCTTTCATTATCCCAAGGAAATGGAGTACTCCAAGTGAAGAATCAAATCTCAAAGCACTGCACGAGTAAATTAAATCTCTTTTGCACACGAGGGACCTTTTCATCATAGTTTTGTATTTCAGGGGATTTCACAACCTTTACTTGAGGGAAACAAATATTCAAATCCCAGTTAGACCAAAATAGAGGAAATATGCCAGGTTCAATTACCACTGGAGTTATCAGCCTGTGAGATTTTTTTCCATTTGTATCTTCACCATCTTTTTCCATTAAGTTCTGCATAAGCTGTTCCTGGGATGTGGGAGCACAGAAAGGGAGTGACCACTTTGAAACTAATCGGAAGAAAAGATCTGCTAGAAGTCTCAGAAAGTGCTGGAGTCCTGAGCAGCACGATTCAGATGAAATCTAACACTGATGGTTTTTTTATATCTTCATTCCTATGAATTTTATGGATGTGAAAATTCAGCTGCATGTACAGATACATATATAGTCAATCTTTTTGAAGACTGTGGATTTGCAAAAACCATTTCTCTGTTTATTCATTATTATTGTGGATTAGATTAAACATATGAAAAACAGTTTACTCCTTAGCGTTGACTGTCACTTGAACTCAGACTATAAAAGGAGACAGTTTATTATCCATTAAAAACAAAATCAAATGAGCAGGAAAGACTTTTGAGGTATTTTATATAGAGAGAAATGCCGCAAGACAAGTGGTGACGTCCCTGGATATGTAACATCTATGAATGATGGTGATGATGATGGCTGAAAAACAAATTAGGCAGTATGGACTGTATTTTCTGTAGTTTTTCTGTTGCTTGGAGCTGGTGCAATGTAACAGTTTTTCACTTACTGTGGCAGAGACTATGTATTTTCTGGCTATTTGCAGCTGTGTGCAATCTGCTGACTGCATGCGGTATGTGGATAGCTTTGACATTTTCAAATAAGTAGTATTCTAGAATCTGTGTAGCTTCAGGGGCTTCTGACATATTTTATCTATTTCTATGTCCTTGGAGACTGATAGATGTGAATGTGATTAGCTTCCATGCTTATTAGCTCTTATGCTAAACCTGCTCCCAATCTCTAACAGTTTTGGAATACCCTGTCTACAAGATGTTGCAGCCAGCTGTGGTGTATTGTGTCCTTGTTCCTGAGGTATACTGTATCCTTGTTTCTGAGGTACTGCTAAGAACTGTAGTGTTGGTTATCCCGTTTATTGGTTGTCCCATTTCTTTTCCCACTCCTTGCTATCTACTGTGGCTTCTCCTGGTAACTCCTTGCTATCTACTGTGGCTTCTCCTGGTAAGTGAGGTGGACTTTTTTCTCTGTCTCAAATTCCATCTCTGTACACAAAGGGAAATGCATTGGGGAAAAAAGTTGACAGTTGCTTCTACTCAACTTTTTTTTTTCACCTTTGGTACACATAATGAGACTCAGATTTTTACTAAAATAATATACGGGTTGAATTAAGTTATTGATATTGCTTGTTTTAAGAGGTAAAAAAGTAGTCTCAGGAAATCAGCTGTGCAGCACAGTAGGAGGGTAGGCTTAGTCTCTATTTGTGTAAGAAATGCAAGTTCTGATTCTTTGCACACTTACTGAAGGACAGGGAGGAAAAGCTCAACTGAAGTCAGTGAAATTGCACCAGTTTAAAAATAACATGAGGTGAGAAAAGAATCAAGCCCCAGGGTGTTTCAAAGCTATATGCTGAATCACTGAATCATAGAAAATAGGGCAGGAAGAGCCTCAAGAGGTCATCTAGTCTATCCTGCCTTCCCCAAGGCAGGATCAACTGTATCTGTGTCATCCTGACAGATGTTTGACTAACCTGTTTTTAAAAACATCCAATAATAGCAATTCCACCACCTCCTCTGGGCAGTCTGTTCCAGAGTTTTGCTGTCCTTACTGTTAGACATCAAGAAAGACTTTCCAGCTTTGCCTGCTCCTGCTGCGGTTCAAGTCCATAGTTACTTCTCTGTTTACCACAGACATGGAGAACGGTTGAGTTCGCAAAAGCCATTTTAAATATATAAGCATTTCATTTCTCAGTAGATTATAAAGTAACTCTTGCTTTTTGTTCCAGTCTTAGTAAAGCATTTTGGCTTTTTGAACTCTGTAGGACAGAGGTGGAAGACTTCTATGCTATTTAGTGATGGTTCTCTTCAAACACAGGAGAAAAATATTATTTTAGACAAATGTTTGATTATGGAAAAATAATGGTTTTAAAGTGTAGGTATGGGGTTTATTTCTATTATCAAATTTACTTTGATTTGCCATCAGGCTTCATGCGAGGGATTGTTACCCTGCCATCAAAAAAGTGTACATGATAAAGTTTGCCTAGTAAAGCTGGAAGCAGTCTGTAACGACTACCTTTGCATTATCAATAACTTCAGATATGTTTGAATCTCTCTTCAGTTTTTTCAACATGGTTCAGGAAAATAGTCTTAATTCTAAAGCTAAAATATACTGGCTTAGCCCTGTGCCTTTTTCTAATCCTCCTTCCTACTAATTAATGCAATGAAAGTATCATCCAGAAAACTTAGCAGTTTAAACCTGTCACCTGGATATACTCTCTGCTTAACGTAAAATTATGGTTTGGGGTTTTTTTAAGGAATAGTAAATATCTGAATGTCAAACGGATTGTACTACCAAGATGTGCCAGTGCAAGCTGTACAGATTGCTTTGTTGGGTCAGTCTAATGTAAGCTAGCATTCAAGGGACAATATTATCCACTAGGGTTTCTTCATTTTTATTGAAAAGCTGTATCAAGAGAGTATTTTTTACAAACTGCACATCATTATGAGGAAAATAAGCTTACAGCTTGGAAGAGATTTTGTAATTCTCCACTGTTACATCTGTTTTGCTCCATGTGCCTTTTTCTTCTTGCTGACCCTAGCGTACAGATCTGTAATGAAAAAAATTGATTGACTGTTGGAGTGGGGGATTGCAGTGTTGTGATTTCACGCTCAGTTGTTGGCTAACCAGGCTCTGTAGTTTTTGTTTAGAGAGGCCCAGTTGCAAAGAAAAAAGCAAAATGAAGAATTGTGTTAGCTCCAGCTGCCAGGGTTACAGAGCAAGTGGCTTAGAGGGCTCTGGGGTTCCAGGCGAGAGAGGGATTGTCTCTGCCCCGCAGGTAAGGGATAGAGCTAGACAGACACTGTTGTGTGCAAGATGCTGACTGACCCTGGCAATTCATAAATCAAAAAAATTACAACATTCTCTGCTTAGTAAATGGAGCAGACACTCAGCTGTGTAATTAACCCTTTGAATGTTATGGAAGTGGTGCAGCCAGTTCGTCTGAAAAATGCATACACTTTTCTGAAAGCCTCCCTCATAACATCCTAAGTATATTTTGGGTGTTCCAGGTACTGACACACCACTGGCAGTCGGTTACGTGTAAATACTGAAAGTGTTTCATATACCAATTCTAAGGATTGCTTTTTCCCCATTCTTACATTTCATGCCCGATTGTTTATGATGTATCTTTCCATTTGGCACCTAAAACATTATACTAAATTCTCTGAGTTGGTTTAGCAGCTTCCAGTAGAGATCTTGGGATACACGGAAGGAAAGTAACCCAGATGTGCAGAACTTCCATGACTCAGTTTCAGACAGATCTGTGATTTTAACTGATGGAAACCCGTCCTAAAAAGTCAGCTGTCAAAGTGGCCCACCAATTCCAAGTTTTCATCTTATCTACTCATAGGCTTTGTGTGAGGCATCAAATTGTAAATTGCAGATAGTTTTATGTGTTTAAGCTCTTTTATTGTTTTATTAGTGTTCTGTTTTAATAATCTGCTTTTTAATAATGCCCTGTGTGATTAATCCTAGAATTATAAATACAAATTTGGAAGGTGACCCAACCAAACTCTGCCTCTGCATACCACCACAAAAATCATTGTAGTTAAAAAAAAAAAGTAGGAAAACAGCAGATAACTACTGCAGGGATGCCAAGCCAAGATGAAATAAGCAGATCCATAAAGACAGTTCAAATTTTTCCTTTTTTCCCCCTTTTTTCTTTTTTCAATATTTTTTCTGACTTTCCCCTCTTTTTTTAACCTCTGTAAGACAAAAACCTTATCAATCTGTGCCACTTACTGTGTTGTCAGGCAAACCTGTATGTAGCGAGTGGATTTTTCCCCTGACTTGAGTTCATCCCTATAAAGAATTCCACAAAATTCTTGAAAAGACGTGTGCAAAGCTTCTTTGTGACTATGCCTTCAGTCTAAGCAACAGCTAAACTGTTTACTGTGGAACCAGTGGGAATATAGGAAAGCATGGATTTGCTCCTTCCATGTGTCACTGCTGCATGATAGGAAATCTGCAGGCACCTGAGATATGTGTCCAAAGGTATTTTTGAGTGAAAAAGCTCTTCTTGGTGTTTGCTTTGCCGTGTTTCCCCAGGAGGAGTTACTGTCCCCTGATTCTGTGTTCCTGTGTATTCCCTGTGTGTACCTGTATATTACTAATCACAGCAAATCAAGAATATCAATTAACTTAAGCCATATACACACACATACATTGTCTTCTTTTTATGGAATTTGTGAGGTTTGATAATTTTGGCTAAATTTAGTGGCCAGTATAACCAATATCCTCTCCTTCAGGCTGAAGATTAATGTCTTAATTTTTAATACACTCTAATACTATATTTTCTCCCACAACTTCTAACATTTGTTCTGGTTTTACCTTCCATATGTCATTGGGAGTTATGCAGGTGCTATTTTCCTATAATTTCACTCTATCAAAATGCTGCCTATTTGACTCCATTTCTGACTTGAAAAAGTATGTTTAAGTGCAGGATGCTTCCACCACCTCCCTAAGGTATCTGACCTATCATGTGTACTTACTTGCTTGTATTTCATTATCACCTACTCTACACATTTGCATTTATAAATCATGTGTGAAGCTCATTTGCAAACCTGCAGTCCTTTTTCTTCTGCAATATCCTATACTGGACTTAATATCCTTTAACATAAACTAAGCTACCCTTTTATTGCAGTGCTTAATATCAGAGTTATAGGAGATTTCCAGGGTGTGAGTTCTTTTTTATTTTGAAGGCATGTGATACTGTGTGAATAATTTAAAGACCATTCTTAGAAATCTGTAAATAATTGGCTATATTTTATTGCAGTGCCATATTCTGCTTTTGGAACTAAAGCTACTTTTAAAAAGCATGCATGCATAGTAGAAGTTCTTATGACCACAGACATTTCCATTTGTTTAATACTCATGTCACTTAAAGTCAGCTGAAGTATTTTTAAGAAATCCTTGCTTGGTAAGATTTGCATCATTACTGGGATTTTTCAGGTCAGGTTCAAACCTTTATGCAAAATCTTTTAAGCAGTAGAGTGTGTTGCTTACCTTATTCGGTAAATATCTAGTTAGCTGAACAGAAACATCAGGAAGTATTGCTATTTCTGATCCTGTGTTGCACAGCATATTGTTTTCCTTTTAATTAAATTGTTCCATGGTGTTTTACCCTTAAGAATGTGTGCTTGCATTTTATTATCACTTGTTATTCAAACTTGCGTCTCATTTGAAATTTGCAAACCTGGCAGGTTTTTTCCTATCTTTGTTATAAATTATTACTTCATTTCCCATCTCATCTGTTAAGAGTGCAGCCTATTTTTAATGGTGTTTTCTCATGTGTAATGTTTCTCCAGCTCTGGATTCAGTCAACTTTGACTTCATTTCCCCCCGCAAACCTTGCTGGATCTCCATGATTTTATTACTTTTGATTTACTTTCCTTTGCAGCTTCCATCCCGATTTGCTGTTTTCCTCCTGCTGCCATAGAGCACGTCTGTTAAAAACTCCTCCTTCTGGTTCAAAATAAATGAAAAGGAAGGAAGTAATATGAGATTTATGGAGTGAAAAGTACACTGGTTTGTTTTAGAGGGGGCAAAAGTGTAGTTGGTTCCTGTCAGCAAAGAAAGAAGCTTCTAGCACATAGTAAGTTTTTATTTTATCCACTCTAAAAAGGCTAAGAAATCTGCACAGGTTGTAGCAATCTGTGCAGCTTGTAACCAAACTAGGTACAATGTACTCAGCTTCCTATTAAATAATAATTGTTATTATCTGCTTGCAGAATGTGTAGAAGACCATCAGACTGCCATTCTTCCACTAAGCTACACAGTGAATTGCTTTGATATTTGGATTGTTTGATCCATTCCCCATTTGTCTCCATTTGGGATGAGCGTAGAAGTTGGTCCCTTTTTTTTTTTAAATCTTTCCCTTCATTCCCACCACGTGTGTTTATGGGATACTTAAAATTACCCATGGAGAGGCGGAGAGAACAGCTGAACCCAAGTCTCTGGATAGAAGCTCGGGGATTTCAAAAGGAGTCCCTGAGTGCTGTTTCACCCTTCAAATTCTGTTTCCTTATACAAGATAAAATCTGTCTTCTATAAAACTATCCTCAATCCTTTTTACACTCGGGCTTTGCCAGTTTTGAAATCCAGCTGTGAGGTATACATCTTGAATACATGCCCGTGCACACATACTTTCAATATTCATTCTGAATTTACAGTGGTGTGTTTTTACAGCCCCACTGCTATCCCCCATGGAAAGACCACCATAGGAGCTAGATGCAAGGGAGAGGATTCGGGTGGGGGCTGCATATGCCAATACAGTTCTCATTCACCATTGCTCCTTCAGGGCTTGAGCTGTCCTGAAGCCCCTCACAGAACCTAAAACTCTCTTCCCATTACTCTTTAAGAGGGAAACTCATGTGGGTAACAGCAGGCAGGTCCAGTCTCTTCCACTAAGAGGAAAGTACATTACATGTTTCTTGGGGCCAGCTTTGCTGAAACTGGTCTGATGAGTAGAGCACAGAGACAGGCATCTCTGCAGAGAAAGCTTTTACCAACCAGCTAAGAAATAATGGTAGAGAGAGTTGCCCTTCTCCTGTTGAATTTAGATGAAAAGTCAAACCCACAATGTAGTTCATGCCAAATGTTGTCTGCCTGTATACCAAGGAGCTGTCCTCCATGGGATCATCTTTTGCAGAGCCTTGGAGGCAGATTGAGTGATAGGGAGGAGGTGAGAAGAAATAATGGTTTTGCAGCTATGTGGACCAACCAGCCATTCTTCATTTCCTACAGGGTAGAAAGCTGAAGGAGCAGACTCTCATCTCCAGAACAGTGTGGTCCTCAGCTGTGTTGGCTTCTGTGTGTAAGCCTGGCATGGGGAGCGAGAGCAGACTTTTATCTCTTCTGGTTATGTGTGCTCCGTCCTCTTTCATCTGGCTTACAATTTTGTTACTAGATGCTTTTCTGTTAAAAAATGTTTTTGGGGAGAAGTATTTTTTATTGTGTCCTTACAGAAAGACAGAAAGATTTAATAAATCATAATTTTTAGGAGAGGATAAATCTTCAATCCTAATACAGAAAAAGGTACATGGTAGAAATATTTATTGTAGCAAATGCATCTAATTTAAAAGTAGTTGGATAAAACCTGTCTGTGTAGAACCAGATTGTAAAGATTAAATATTTAAACACATACCTCAGGACTGCCAATAAAAATGGCAGTCACATTGCTTATCAGTGTCCTTATCCATTTAAGGAAAACACTTGTATGTAGTGTTAAAGTCTGTGAACACTTTATTTAATATTCAGCAAACATTATAAGTTGGCAGCAGAAACAACATATCATAGGCTTGTGGCTTGAATTATGGTTAGAGTGCAACACTGATCTTACAGTCATTTGGCTATGGAGATGGCTCTCAAATGAAAAACAGCACCATTTTTTGACAAATATTATCTGGCACCTTTACATTAACTGTTAACTGAAAACATAAAATACTTGCTCAGGTGTCAGGTTTACTGAAAAATGTGGACTAACATTATGGATGGTATGATGAGAGGAAATAGATGGGAATTTAGGACTCTTTCTCAAGTATTTTTTCCCTGTTGGGAAGCCCCTGGAATTAAACACTGGGTTTTTCCTTCATCACTTAATCTCTACTACTGTAACTGTGAGGAGCCTGGGCATGATGAGAATTTAACATGATCTGTCACCCAGAGCTATCTTTAACTCAGAGACTTCCATATATAGGAACATTTGCCTCTACCATTCTCATCCTACTCTCTTCATAAGTGAGAATATTCGTTGGGATGGGAGGAGAGGAAGTATAATGGGAGAAAATATGTATAAAAAGCTTCTTTCCCAGCTTTGCCATATAAGTAAAAGAATCAACTTGAACTTTGCATGTTACTTCTAAGTCTTGAATCTATCTCCAAGCTTTGATGTTTCACATTCTTGGGAGCATGGCTACGTGTATAGGCACCTCTGCAGGGTGGTACTCCTGGAGCCTCCCTGGCCAGGGAGATGCTGTGGATGTAGTTTGAGTCTCCCACCTACACTGGAAAGCATCAGCCAGTTAGGTAAATACTGAAAGGATTGCATTACATCTGTGATTATGAAAGGTAGTAGTTGGACATCTAAGGAGATTTGTTACACACTAGTGGGCAATGTTTAATTACTATTGACGGACCGTATTTGCTGGTGAACTTAGCAGCTGTCATAAATTATCAGAACAGTTTTCATTGTTTCTATGTTGTTGTGAGATGAGCATTTTTATCTACTGTCTTTTCATAAAGTATTGTGTTTTACTGCAGAAAAATGCAATTTGTATGCCACATTGTTACAGAATCAAACCCCAGGATTAGGTATTATTATTATCAAGCAGGTAATGAGCTACAGCTCAAAACGCATTGAGGTTAAGGATTAGCATAAAAATGCATACAATTAAACATGAAATTAAATTTAAGGATACCTGTGGATAGCTACACAACTTTAAATCAATTTCCTAGGCTTTAGAACTACATTTTTCAAAGTGTAGCTGAGTGAGCTCACCAGGCAGATGGATTACCTGACTACTTACTTAGTCTCAGCCTCAGGGTTGACTGCCTCCCAAAGTAGTTTTCAAGGCTCCCACAAACATGGAAACACTGATATTGAAGCAGACTGAAAGGCTGTCAAGATGCATATTTTGTCCCTGACAGTTGCCATTGGGAGCGGTAGGGAGGAGAGCAGAAGATGACACAAATATACAACAGTTTCCAGTCTGCCTCCCAAAAGTCTTTGGTGTAGAAACTACCAAAGATTGAATCTGAAGCTTTCCAGCAGATCAGGTAACCACTCCCACATCCTTTTCCAAACCAACCTGTTTCTGTTTCTTGTCTTCTCCTGACCCACTTAGCACTCTGGGCTAAGCTTTTCCCCAGTACTTCCAATTCTGTAGGGAAGAAGCACATGTTTTTGAGAAGAAAACCATTTGCGAATAGGTTTTTTCCCCTAAAAGTACTTTGAATAGTAGTATACAACAGAAGAAACCAAACTACTGAGTGTTCATACCTATCGTAGGTATAGGGCATGTCTCAAAACCACGTGAAATTTCATGTGAAATAGTGACACACTTTCACTGCTTTCCTGTAGGATCTGTATAATTACTGTTCTCTGAAGCTTTTTGTTTGTATTAAACAAGAGAAAAGAAGTTCTTCTGGGCACGCTTTCTGCTGTACCAAAAGAAAACAAGCAGAGTTTGTAAAACATGCCAGAACCTTTCTCACCATGGTCCTGGCTGGTGATCCACAGCTGGGGGTGTGAAAAATAAAACATAGGCAGAACGCACTCCAACCTGCCACTGACACGTGTACAATGAAGAAAACATTTTCATTTAGAAGTCAGACAGCTGAACAGCAGTTATTTGATCCATGCTGCTTGAGGGACAATAGGGAAAAGGGTATTTTTGTGATCACTCTTCAATGACTCCCGTGCAGCTTTGCGGCTTCAGCTCCAGCAGAAACTGGAACTGTAATAACAACACTGCAACAGGCCAGAGTTATGTTGCAAGCATTTTTGGAGTTGTACTTCACATTCACATCCAGTTTGATTGCTTCCAGACCTAAGACATTTAGTTTGTTTAAAGAAAATAACAATAAAAAAGCCCCAAAAGCTTTATCTTGCTGAAAAGAACATGCATGCTGAATAACACGTAGTTATAAAAGTGAACTTGCATTCTGTGAACTTAAATTAAACAGTTCCTTTGTTTTGGAAGTAGCATTCCTATTGCTGTCGTCAGCATTTGTTCTGTAGCAGTGCAGAAAAGACAATGAACCATGCAATGAAATCCTCTTCTCTCCAGGGGCTGAGAGTAACTAAGTACCTTTGTGTAAAACTTGTGTGCAGAGATGCGCCCATGCACCAAGAGGGATGGACAGAGCTTTCAGTTTTATTCAGCCTTCACATAGTCTGTTGCATTAATATGATATAATCTGTCTAAAGTGGATGGGTGAAAATGGAAATGTGTATGTATACATAAGGAAAAATGCTAGTTATATGTGTATGTGATGTGTAAATGTGAAACATTTGATTACATGGTATTTCAGTGCTCTTTTTGCATAACCTACCTCTTTTTGTTACCTTGCCATTTCTGAATTACAGTATCGTCCCTATTTCTGTCAATAACAGCTCTAGCTCTCATCCTGCCACTATTGTGACCAGGCAGTGTGAACTCAAGTGTATGAGAAAATGAAGTAACTCCTAATAATCTAAAGTAGCAATAGCTGAAGGGTTTCCAAGGATGGTGACTTGTGCATGTACAAATACGTCCTACCCATGCAGTTTAAAGCAAGTGATGACCCCATTTCAAAATGTGGAAATTCCACATACCAGTTGCTGGTTCTTGAGAATGTGAAGTGTTTGACCTCAAATCTGAGGTATTTCTGCATACATAGAATTACCATTGCTGATCCCAGACTGAAACATTTAGAAGCCATGTCTACACTGATATCCTGCGGAGAAGCTCTGTCACAGCAAGACTTCCTTTTCCTCACTGACTCTCTCAAAGATACTGCAGTATTTCTTACCGAAGCGGAAGAGCAGGTAGGAAAACCAGTGAGAAGCTGAAGATGTTAATACAAAGGGAAACAAAAAAAAAGACGGAAAACATGAAGACTGGGGGGGTTTGTTATTTTTTAGCGAAACTTCTACATGTGTGCAAATATTATCAAAACCTTTAGAAGGATTATATAATAAAAGGTTTACCTTTTCTCTTCATGTAACCAATACAAGTAGAATTTTTGCCAAATCCACATGTATTCATCTTGTGGCACATTTTAAAGAGCATAACGAACTTTTCAAACCTGTTACAAAGATTAAGATTACTGTGAAAATACTCTGCTACATGCCTGAACTATTGCAAATATTGTAGGGGGAAAGAAAGTCTGTTCTGCAGCTAGAAATTATTTTGTTAGTGGCTGTGTTTGTGTTTTGAAAGCCTGAGCATGTTTGTCCTGAAGATCTCAGTGGGCCTGGCCTATATGTGCGTAAGTATACAATTTAGTTTTATTTATTTTGAAAATGAAACAAGTGCATAAATTCCAGGCTCACGTGGAGATTCCTAATCAGCAATTCTCTCTGTAATTGTAGAAAAGAAATCATGAGAGCTTTGTGAAAGGAAACAATGTGCCAAGTAATGAAGTCATTATGAGCTAATTGAGAGCAAACTACTTTAAGCTAGCTACTGTTGGCCCTACTCCTCTAATACCGGTTAATAATTATATATGAAATTACGTTACCCGCATAACATAATAATTATAACCAGGACGTTTTTAACATAGAATTATTGAAGTGTTCTCAGTCTTCCAGCTCCGTAGCCTAAAATGGGAGCCTTGCACAGGACTGTGCTCTGAATCATCACTTCGGTTGCTTGTTAAGTGGAGCTTGTAGTGGTGCGTGTTGTTAATTACAGTGTTTCAGATGCAATTATCATGCTTCGGGGATGACTCTTGGGGCCTGCTGGTCTGCATGTATTGATTATGTAGTTGGCTGTCCTGTCCAGTGGAAAAATTGCTACACCCCACAGCAAATAAGGGAAATAAAGAGTCATCTCCCGTGTGCCCACTAACATTGCAGAGGAACTGTGGAAGTTGGGGATTGAATTCAGGTATGCAGACTTGGGGCTGTCTCCATGTGTCACTTCTCAGCTCCTGCTGTGCCCTACAAGCTGTAGAAAGCTGATCTCTAACCTGAGAATAATGTGAGAAGAAGGAATTGATAGGAGAAATATATGTACTGTACTCTGGTTTTGCAATAGAGGATGTGGGAGAGAGGATTTCAAAGTGAAACGGGAGACAGTATTTCTCATAATTCTGGTGAAAAACTTTTTTTCAGATGTGTTTGTCTTATGACTCTTTGCCCCTTCCACTTTCTCTGGAACTTTTCTTTCCCAAGGAAGATCAGTCCTTAGAATTGGAATTTATAAAAAATACAAAACCTGAAAACCTATTCTTACATGAAAATAAAGTAGAATTTGCAGATATTTTCTTCTTCTCCCCCCCTTCCCTCAGACTGAGACTTAGAAAAGCAGTCACAGGGCTGCAAGCCACGGGAAACTTTCCACTTTCATTTCTGCCACCAGCTGTCCTTGATCCTTTTCATATATTCAGACATCTACAGAGATAGTTCACTTAGGATTGAGAAACCATTTGTAAAGCAACTGGTGAAGTGTGATAGGCAGTGCTTGTGTGATCCTTTCTGATCCTAAGTACATTACTTAAGGTAGTGGGTCTGTTGTGGGAGGGCAGCATTGGTACTTGGGCAGTAATGATCGCTGTAAAAAGCTGCAGAAGTGGGGAGCTGTACCCAGGTCAGTGGTGGTGAAGCTGAGGAGAGATATTGGCACTGCTGGGAATATTTGTGTGCATTTATTCTTCAGTTCAATCTTGCCAACTCTTGCTTGTCCAGTGTGAGGGGAAGCCTTTCCCAGGAAAGCAGGAGGAAGCAGTCCAGTATCAAAGCTTTCTGCTTGAAATAAAACAAAACTGGAGAAACTCAAGGACACAAAACCCCTCACTCTGAGCTCCAGCGGGTCAGAAACCTCTCAGCATCTCAGGTGTATTTGGGCCAGTGGTTAAAACAGGGCTTCAGTGTGGGAAGAGGTGAAGTGGAGGAGGATAGCTGCGAGTGAATGGAGCCTTCCCAGGAAGGCTGGGAAACAACTGGGCGAGGGCAGGATTGCAATCTCATGTGAAAACTAACTGCAAATGCATGTGTAAGTGAATGCCAGGCATGAAGGGTTTTGTGAGGAAAAGATTAAAGGTCTTACTGTGCAAGTGGGTGTTGGTATTTATGGTAAGGAGAAAGGGAGGTTTGTAATTTACTTCTGCTTAAGGTGGTAACCTTTTCTTGACAACTTTGCAGTCTTTGCCAGGGTCAGCAGTTCTTAAAGTGGTCCCCATGCCCCATCCCATTGGTGGGTGCTTCACAGAACAGGAAAACGTAAGAACTTTTCAGGGGAAGTTAGAAGGTCACAGAGTCCTGTTGGTTCAAATATGTGGGAGGCTTTAGTCTAAATCATACCATCTGCATTGTTTCAGCAGTTCCTACTTCACAATCACACAGTTTGTAATCAAGATGCTTTCCCAGTGTTTCACTGTTTTCACCTACATTTCTTATTTTCTGTTGCTAAAAGTGATGACCAGGAATCGCAAAATTGTGGAAACTATTCTGAAACTGCATAAAATTGTTACAGCATCATCAACTATTTAACTTTGCAGACAGATATGATTTGATAAAAACTTGTCTGAATACCTCTATCAGCTTTCAGCTTGCACAAGATTGCCAGAAATATGAGACATCACTTACTGTCTAGTCATCTCATTTGTTACATATTTCAGCCAAAATAAATTCTGTGTTGCCCTACCCATTTCCTTCTTTCCTCATACAAAATGAGCTCTGTATCTTTTTTCTTCTTCTTTTTTTCTGGGGCAGGGAGCATAGTTTTGTTCATCTGGTTGAAGGACCCTAACGATGAGAGCTGCAAATATTACAAATATCCAGATTCTGTGGATTGTCTACAACATGACAGATAACAGCATTTGATATCCTGTAGCTGTCCTCTGAAACAGGCAGATTTGGAGGTGATTTGTGTCTGCCCACAAATCAGAACTATGTTTTTGCTATCTATCTACCCTAATTCAGGGTTATCTTAAGATGATAAAGCTCCTGATTTCATAAAAGTGAAGTTTCATGAGGAGATACTAATAAGTATTCTATGGGAAACTATTGATATATGTATACAAGTCCAGACATTTATGTATATTAGTGTGTAGGATTCAGGAAATGTGAACATCTGGTTTCTCTTAATAGTCCCTTCTACTATTTAATTAATAAGAATTATTTTGATCTCATTCATGTCTGACCCGAAGAATTCATGAAATGCAGTTCTCTCCCAGTCAACACATCTCCACTGTGAATACATATTCAACACGTCTTTGTGAACTTAGTAAATCCATCTGTTCAAAAGGACAATGTGAAATTCTGTGCTAAACTGTGGTCTGCTACACACATGTCCATTCTCCTTTTATTTTCTTTGAACACAGACCACAGTAAAATGTATTGTATGGCGTACCAGTTTGATATCACTTTGATAGACGTGATGTGACCTTATATACACACTCCAATGTACTCTAATCCGTGGTCTCCCAGCTCCCACTCTGCAGGGTTTTTGCGATGTTGATGGAACCCTGTGATTTTGCAGAGCAGCTGCGGTGACCCCTCGCCCTACTCACTGCTGCTGACAGCTGCCTACCATGTGTAGAGGAAACCTCACAGACTAAAATCTCACTCATAAAGCAAAGACCTTTTGATAAACATGCAGGTCTGATCATGCTACTACTTTAAAAATAAATAGTTTAAACCCAGAACTTTTTGTGTGGTGCTGAAAGAGTGGTAGCTAAATATTGAAGGCATTCTGCCTGGTAAAAATAATGGATATGTGACACAGTGTCTCCTTTTAAAAAAAGAAACAAGAAAAGTTAAGTATAAGCAATTAAAGGTGTCCGAAGCGTAAATAATCTGCATAAGAAATTAGTTCATCTGTCTGTTAGGACAGGTTTGACTTGCTAAACACAACTCATCAGGTTCTTCTGGTTTATGTGCAAGCGTAATGTCAGAAAAACCACAGCTCTCCAATAATTCATGTATCAAATGTGAAAGGCTGATTTCATCTGAATGGTAACTTTTACCCAAATGATATATTTGCTTCTATCAGGATTTTTATGTAGGGAAAAATAAAGCAGAATGGAAGCAAGAGTTTGACATAAAATTGGAGAACAAAGTTGGGGGTGATTTTTTAATGCATTTTTCTTTAAATACTCAAGTTTAAATCATTACTAGGTAAAAGCAGGTTGGCATTGTACTTCTTAAGGCATTTTGTTCACATACGGTACCAAGAGTTATATCCTTGCTAATGTTTTCCTGCTGAGCTACTGTCATCTTTTGCCTTGCTGTCATAGTATTACATTGATGTGCCTTCTCCATTTGAGTAGAGGTCATTATCCCGGTGCCTGGTTGCAGTGCCTCTGCTGAGCAGGTTAACTGCTTGAGGTCTTTTATCTAGACAAATGTTTTACCAGCGCTTTTGCTCCACGATGACATAAACTCTTCCTCAGAGGTCAAATCCAGACAAATTAGCAATGCTGGGATAGCATATTCTCTGTACGTTCATGCACTCTTTCAGACCCATAGGAGTAAAGGTATTGGCTTTGTGAAACAAATAAAAATAGTGATTAAAATGCCCTTTATTTTCAAGATTAGCTTCTTGCAAGTAAGTACTTCTCTGTTGTCTTCATTTAATATTTGTAACTGTCACTGTAAAACTGGGTTGTCAAAAGAATGCCATTTTACAATGGATTTTGACAATATGGTAATCATAATAGCCAATTCTTAAAAAGAAAATGTGTGCATAGTGAGCACAATTCATAGTTTATACATAGTTGATGTGTTAGCTAATTCTGTCAATATTCTCCTTTAAAACAGTGCTTTTGAGACTGTTAGCCATTCCCTGGGCAATTTTTGGTAGTTTCTTTCTGTGCATGAGTGATAACCAAGAGGCCAAATAACAAGTGAGAAATGCCCTAAAGCTTGCTGTGCTAGGCTAAGATTTGACAACATCTAGGTGATAGGAGTGGAGTACCCACTCCACAGGCAGATAATAATGTTAAATGAAACAAGATGCCTGTTGAAATCCATTTTTAATGTACCAAAGCTTTCAAGAGATAAGGTAGAAGTTCATGTTAATGTTCATTTGAACAACTTCATGTTAGCATAATACAGATGTGCACCTTTAACAAAGAGGTGGGAAAAAGAAGAAAATGTTGGTGTTTGGAACTAACTTTCATACTCTGAATTTTATGTTAAAAGTTTTAACTAGTACATATCACTGTTGTCCAGGGATTTAGTAGATTCAGTCAGCCTTGTCCCAGACATGAAAAGGTGTGTAGAGGAGCTAATCCTGTGCATCTCTTCACAGGAATTTGAAGGTTTTCCTTGATTTGTGAAATATTATTTGATCTGACCTTGCTGAACAAAAGTGATGAGCACTGTAATTTGTCAAACAAAGAAAAGTCTCTTTTCATCTCCTATGCATACAAACGTCAATTTAAGAATGTGGCTGAATGAGTATGTAGCTTTAGGGATACGATTAAGACCTAGTGAAATTTCTGGAGGTGCCAGTGTGGAGAATAGGAATTCTTCTCTCTCAATCTGGACTAAATTTCCTTTAACTTTTAAGCTTAGAATGACAGAGGCAGGATCAAGGTCACTTGCCGTCCCAAAGATCTAAAAGGTATCAATGCACAGTAGGATTTCAGTATTTATTGCTTTAGCTGCAAGTATTTAATTTTTGTTGAAAATACTAATACACAAATTTAACTCCGTAATTCTCATCTCTTCCTGTCTCCCACTGGGAAAACCACACTGACTTCAAACAAGCTCTGTGTGGGTACCGATCTCTTTGCATGGAGTCCTTTAAAGGGTCAGGGCTACAGTCTTCATATGGTAATAAAAAAATGAAGTTCAGTTTTATCCATGTGTGTACATAAAAGCAGAAACATACATATAACAGGGTATGTCTTGTTGCTTCATAACTGACAACAAAGCACACCTCTGAGCTTTGGAGCCAACACTTACTGGTCGTGGGTGATGACTGTGGTTGCGTTCGAAATACATCTGCTGCCCAGAGAATTGAGGGAATGTGCTCTCTGTATGAGCAATATACTTCTTGTTAGGGTGGTTGGGGTTTCGGGCTTTGTTTTTTAAGTCGATCTTCTTTAGTAGTACATACAAACAAGATTTTGGAAGCCTTTTTGTGCATGAAAGCATTCAGAGCCAGAGTGAAAGAGAATTGGTTTTCAGTCTATGATTTCAGTCTGGCAGAAACTTAGTTCTTCAGTTTCACTCTGGAGTTGAGGGAGCTTTTCTCAGGTGAACAGGAAGTGATTCAATTAGTGCTTAAATTAATGAGTGATGCCCTTTCACTCTCTGTTGTCTCCACTGGGGATTAGACTCAGTCTGCCAGGAAGGATATGGGGCTCATCTGAACTACTGAGGCCATAAGGACGCAGCGAAGGTATAGACAAGTGGTACTTCTATTTTTCAGTTAGGGCAATTAGTTGCATTAGCTAAATCATGTCCATGTCACTTGGTTCTCACAAGAAAATTTTCTGCTTTAGTACTAAAAAAATGATCAAAGACTGTCACTAGAAGTTGATTTTTGTTTGTTGTATGAGTTCATTTAGAGTATGCCAGCGGCTGCTGCAGCCAGTGAACCTAAATAAATGTCTTTTGGATGTCTATTTAGCAGCAGGCTCTATTTTTTCAGCACCATCTCTGTGTAACCTTTTAATCTAGTTCTTGTCTTTGACTTTTCATATTTTATATATTTAACCCCTTGATGCAGATATTTTGCATTAAGTGCTTTAGAAATCCTGATTTACTGCCTCAAGGGATTAACTAGAATTCCAGTATTCTTGCTTTATCTACATTCATTTATACAGCCCATTTATTTCTAATAAATACACTGGCCAGATCATATTTCTCGGCAAACTCTAAGCCCTGAAAATAAATTTATGCAGTGACATAATGAAAATAATAAAAACTGTCTTGCATATTACTCTTATTCTTGCTTTAATTTCAGCTTCTAAATGCACAGTGGGTTTATATTCTCCAAGTAAACACCACCTTTGAGGCTCACGCTGCAAAGCTCTAATTTTTAGTTGACTTCTAAAGCGATTTAATCAAACTACAGGATATATGATTCAAAGCAAAAAATGTAATTAAGAAAAATCTTTTTCTGTAGGCAAAGAGCAGCTTGTTTTCATTAATTTTATGAAGAATGTTGTTTTTCTTGGCTGAAAACTGAAACTCATGGGACAAAGGAAGATTTATGGGGTGATCCACAAAATCACACAGGTTTTGTGTTGCAATGCTGTTTTTGCAGTGACCACTAGAGTCCCTGTAGCTGAAAGTTTATCAGTGTTTCTTTTTATAAATCTCTATTTTCAGAAAGGGCTTTTATTCAGAGATTAGCTTTGAGCTAAATATATGCACACAAAGTCTCAGTGTATATGTAGTGTGGTAAGCACGTATATTTCAATGTAAACAATTTATAATACTTTAAGAGCTCTTACCTTACAAGAAAAAATTAAACTGAAGTAAGAATGGCTATTTAGACCTCCCATTCATATTCTGTGTGTGCGTCTTTGTCATTAGGCTTTATTTATAAGTACGGCAAACTCTCCAGCAGTTGCTGAAAGACGCTAGAATAGAAGATCAGAGACATGATGTCTCTTGTCCTAATCCTTCAAGGTGTCAACACCACTTGTGAGGTGCTTGGGCTGAAGATCTGTGCAGCGTATAAAGTTTTCACTTTTGTGATCATTAAAGTGATAGGACATATGGAGCCAAAGATCAGGCTGGGTTCTTGCAAGGCTGTTTGACTTACTTCTCCCTTCTGAATTTTGACCCCTTTGATTGGAAGTTCAAATTCAGCTTTAACTTTGACACATGTATTTTTAAACCAAATAATATGTTTATTTAGTTAACTGTATCAAATGAAATACCTTTTGTGTCTTTAAAAATCTCTTTAAGAAGACCAGTAGTTCACAAACATTAATGAAACAAATACCTTAACAGAATGCTCTTTCATACCCGATAATGTCAGCAAGAGTGTCTACTTGTTTAATATTGTAGTAAACAGGAAAGTTCATGGTTGAGTGCTTAAGCCTCTGAGCTGTCTCCCCAACTGTTCCTGGCTGCCAGTATTTTACTTACTCAACAGGAAACTAATTTAATTAGTACAAAGAACAGGCCAGTACAGATGCCTGTATGAAATTCTTTCAGTTTTTAGAAGGCATATGCTAAACTCCCTATATTAGATGGAAAAACAGAGACAATAAAATTTACACAATGGAATATCTGTTTTTCTGTATTATCAAAGGTTGCTGTCTCAAATTATGTTACTGTGGTCTTGCAACATCAAACCAGACAAAATATTTCAGTTGAAAGATGTAGAAACTGATAGTAAATTTGAGCCAGGCTTATGTTTCATATTATGAATCTCTTCATCCTATTTGTGACCAACTGGGAAGATGTATCATTAGTTCTTAGCCACACCGTTTTCTCGCAAAGCAGACTTCTCCTAAAGTCTGCTTCCAGAACTTTGTTGAAGTGGCAAATTCAGCCAATGGTTTGGAAACACAAAAATTAAGGTTTCAAATTTCATTTCCTCCACCTGTGGTTTATGCATTCATCTACAGTCTTCATTTGCAGGATCATATGCTATTATTTCTTTGGGACCTCAAATTGCTTTTTTACAGAATAACGGATTGTGAACGCTGGTAGAGAGTGTTTCTTTTCATCTGCAGTGTTTGATCCTAGGCATTATGTCTACAGCATCCATAGCCTGCATCAGATACGGAGTCCTTTATTTCTATGGGGGCTTTTCATGATGTGCTGTATCTCAGTTCCTTGCTAACACTGGAAAGCCACCTTCACAGTACCTCCATGAACTGAGATGATACGGAGGTGTTCATTTTATACGCAGGAGATGAGGCACAGGTATTAAAACGGCAGTTGTTAAAAATAGATCCGTTTTTCTTGTCTGACTTCTCAGAGCTCCTAGCATCTTTTAGGGCCGACCATGTTCAGATTGGGTTTTATTTTACACTGACCTCAGTTGGAGCGGTGGATGATTAGTACATCAGCAGCCCAAGCCAGGAACCATCTTGGATTATACAGAAAATAAGAGCTGCCAAGTGAATTTCTCTTAGAAAAAAATAAAATACAAGAGATAAGTGTAACTTCTCTAATGTCACATATGAGCTCTGATAAAACTTCTCTAGTATCATGTAGGAAGGATTCAAATGCAACTTTCTAGGCATTCAGCTACTGAAATTTTCTTACTTTTTCTTGTCTCCTGCTCAACTTACTTGAGACCTTTTAGCTTCCACAATAAAGGTCCTGTTTTCAACAAAACTCTGTCTTACAAAAGCAGCATTTAGTTTAAGCAGTTAAAGTGGCAAGGGTCTCACATGGGGCAAGAAAATGCTCACATGTTAAGGACTACTACAGAGGAGAAGGGATTAGATGCAATAGTGCACCAGCATTTTAACTCCTTTCAAGAGCTGTGATTTCCTGAATTTTCAGAAACTGAGGAAGTGAGAGAAAGAAGTTTCGGTGTACGGAATCATACTGATGGCTTCTTTCAGCTTCATCAAGATGTGTTGTCAGTGGTATTCATACCTTTCAACCCACAGTGTGAGGCCAGTAGGTAGCAGTAGGAGGTGATTATCCTCTGTGTCAGGCTGACACAAGAGAAAACACGGTGCACTGTGCAAACAAGCTTACCTGCTGTTTGTTGGACAGGAGATAATGTTGTGTGACCCAGGAATAATAGGTCCTCCTGCCGCTGCTGAAAAGATATGTAGCCTCCTGGCTGTACACTCTTTGCTGTTTGCCCTCTGCCTCTCAGTCTCTCTTTCTGCCCTGTTTCTTCAGTCACATCCCTATTCCATAACCTGGTGCTTCAGCCTGTTTCCCCTCTCCTTATCAAAAAGGAGTCAGCCGTAGGATTGTGCTAAATAATGCCTGTCTTGAGTACCGGCCCTTTGACTCGAAAGGTGTTTTTAAAACTGCTCTGGTGTTTAACCACCCCACCCGTATTTCTCTCCTCCCCCCAAAACAAAATAGTATTTACAAGGATGGGAAAAGGAGTCCATCCCTCTCCTTATCAAAGTTAAATGTTATGAAAGTTAGGTCTTTCTCTTTCAACATGTTATCCCTCTTGTCTGTTTTGTTTGCCTGCCTGTCTTGTTCAAAGATTGAATGACTGAGAACATGGTAAATCCTGGCTTTCTTGTTTAACCACTATTAATCACTTGACATTGCATTCAGAGCTAGTTTGCACAAGATATGTGAAAAGCAAAGAGCCTCACTCACATGCTGGCTTAACTGCTGGGAACATTTTCCCCTCCCATCTGCTGCGTTCATTATTATTTAAAAGCAAATCAGGAGGCAGAATCGGATTAGCAGAGTGGGTGGCACCAGTGGAAAACAAGCTCTGTGTTGGCAGTCACCCTGCCAAGTTCATGTGAAATTGCCCATTTTAGCTGGCAGCTTCAGCTTAGCTTGGTGTGATGACATATGGGTCTGGAAGGTAAGAATCTATTTCCATATTACAGCAGCTTCTGCTGCGTAGCCTCGGTGCCTGCAGCTGTGTGGTTGCCTGGCTTCAGCTGGACTCTGCCCTCCTTGTCTGCTCTGCCATGCTGGGTTCCTTGGCCATCATCTTGGCTTTTTCCCAAGGTCCCGTTGGCAGCTCTACCTATGTGTCAATGCCCAGTTTGCCCCCAGCTACTCTCTTGCTCCCAAGCCATAACTACGTTGAATGTCAAGAACCAAAATAGGGAAGCTCATAACCTCCTCCTCCGGGGCCCTCAGAATCAAAGGAGAGAAATCAAACCCTTGCTTTGACTCTTAAGGTCAGTAGTTTCTCAGAACAGCAGCGATATGTTTTTCATGTTTGAAAAATAAATAACATAGTGTGTATGATATACATCAACTCTAAACTCAAATCACCTCATAAATAGGCATTTACAAATGAAAAATTAACTTCTTTAAATTAATGAAAATCTCCTGTTTCACATATTAGTGTTCTGAAATTTTCCAGGATATGACTTCAGTATCCAGTGTTGTCTGTTGTACTTCTGCATAAAGGAAGTTTTGGTGCTTTGCATTGAAATCCATGTGCCAGAGATACCACCAACTTAGTCAATTCTGTAAAATAAGCTCACAAATACTCCAGAAACCAGACTGCCCCTAAGTCCCTCAACTGTGATTAGTGAGTTAACAATAACATTTCTTATTTCAGAAATCTCTTTTCATCCTCCACTTACTATATAAGGAAAATAATTAAAATAACTCTATGCAAAGCCCTTTCAAAGCACAAAGTATGTATCTCTCTGAGTTTAGAGTGCCGATACTGTCGGTTATTACTTGTAGGGATAAAAATGGTCTGAGGAGGGAGGGTTATAGGCTGTTGACGTGTCTTTAGACTATTGCAACTGCCAGAATTTCCAGTGCCTTTTTTATCACTTTGGGGTTTTTAATTTGGGCACACTCTACTGCTGGACCTGACTTTGGAAACCTTTGTTTGGGAATAGTGAAGGGGGCAGAGAAACCCGGCTTGTGAGGTTATATGATCCACTTCCATGCAGTGTAGAAAATGGAAGAGTTTATTCCTATTAATCTTTGTTATGATAGCTTGTGTTTGGTAACAGCCCTGGTCTAATGTAGTTTGACAAAGGTGGACAAAACTTAATGCCATTAAAAAGCCCTGAGCACTTGTAATGAGGATATCAGTTGACCCTCAGAAGATGGGAGCCGGAGCACAGGTCTGGCTCCCTTCCTGTGCCTGTACCTCTCTGCTCACACTTCGATGGGGGTTTCTTAGGCCTGACATGACTGTTGTTGTCATCTTCCTGCTGTTAGTTCAGCAATGAGAGAAGATTAGTTAGTTAGTTAGTTAGTTAGATTAGTTAGTTCAGGTTGAGAGAAGTGTCAGGAAATAGGCAAATATGTCCCAGTCAATTATAAAAATCTAATGCTCTTGAATAAGTGTGGATTTATCACCAAATGGCTGCAAAATTGGAACGTAATGCACCAGTAAGGCAGTTAGATAATATGACTGTTAAAATATCAAACCAAAGGCCTACGTTTTGGACGGGTTTCATTCTGTGAAGAACTCAATTTATGAAGTCCCTGCTGGGAGTAAGAGATGTGATCCGCGCTCAGGCTCCAGGGGTAGCGTCTTTGTCTGCCTGTGTGGAGACCTGAACACATCACTTGAGCACGGAGAGGCAGCTTAATGCTTTGTTCACTCTGTATAAGTGAGCCAGTTGCTCTATTCTTCAGCCATAAATGTTAGCATCCTTCTTACCTAAATTATATTTTGTTTCTGGATCAAAGTAACTGATAATACATAAAGTCACGCTGTCCGTAGAGAGCAACGTGGCATTCAGGTGTATCTGTTTCACCTTCTTTTGATAATTAGACCCAGCACATGTCTGTTACAGAAGTGCTGGGTATTGTTCTGTACTGTTACCTGCCCATCTGTTCTGCTCTTTCTTTCTCTCCTTTCCTGTAACAGTTTTTAGCCTCGTATCTTTGATTTTTCTTGTAGAGACCAGCTACATGTTGCATGACTCCTGAATACAAGCTAATCAGGTGGATTGAACTTCAGCTGCCACAAACAAATGAGGACTTGACTGTAGTGCAGTGCTATGCAGTAATGTTAGTTTCCATTTGAGAAAAGCCATCACAAATTAATTTATGTGCCCACCCAGATTTATTTTAATTAAAATCATCCATGAGTCTTGGCTGTTGCTTTGACTACTAAGTACTTACAAATAAGCTTAATAGACATGTTTGTTTTTTCCGCAGCTGTAAAAATACATATTCTGCTACATGATTGTTTTTTTATCTGATTTATTTAAATAGAGTTAGGTAAAGATGCAGTTTATAGGGAAGGTTAAAGGGTCAACATCCTATTTAATTAACTTATACCCACTTGGGAGGCAGCCAAGGTAAAAGAATGCAGTGAAAGTAAGCTTCAAATAATATGAAATCTTTGAAAGGTCTAACTACCTTTGGTGAAAGGCTTTCCTGTTCTTAACCTTGTGTCATTTAAACTATTTAAATGAGCTATACAAACCCTTACATTTATAATGGAACTTCAAAAAACCAAGAATAAGTATTACTTGCAGTTACAAGAAAACTGATGCTTACGGCACAGTAAGAAAAGCCTTTACTCTCCATCTTACCATGATCCCTGTCTTTGCATACCACAAAATGCATGCTCTTGTGAGACCTCACTTGAAGTATTGTGTGCAGTTCTGGTGTCCTCAACATATAAATGACATGCAACTGTTGGAACAAGTCCAGAGGAGGGCCACGAGGATGATCATGGGACTGGAGCACCTCCCGTATGAAGA